>VYZQ01067953.1:64753-75882 GCA_013400655.1 Mystacornis crossleyi | reverse complement strand
AAAAAAAAAAAACACAAAAAAACCACAAAAAAAAAACCCCACCAAAAAAAACCCAAACAAAAGAAAAATCCAACACTTTTAATTTTTTTTTTAAATATGTCAAGGTTTGCAAAAGCACAAAGAAAACAGCTAATGCTGTTTATAAAGTCACTCTCAACTACTAAAATGAAGTTAGTGAGGGTCGTAGAAATTAGCCTTTTTAGCCACTTCAAGTTCAAATAAATGTAAGCTTCAGGACTTGCTACAATCCCACCAAATGGGAATGTTCAGTTCAATTATTTCTGTGTATAGTTTAACAGTGCACTGAATAATTTGCCAACGCGAGTCAAATTAGCAGTTTCAATCCTTTATTCCTAAAAGCACTAAAACAGATTAGACCCTGAGAATATGGCCCATCGGCCTGCCTGCAGTGTAGCATTTAGCTAAACGAAAATACTTGAGATGTCACTGACGACACTTAAAAACCATGACAGCTGCAGAAAAAATAATTAACTGGTAAAACAATGAGACTTTTAAGAACTTTATTCAGTCTGACACAAGTCTACCAGCAGATGTACACTCCAGCAAACTGATGCAGGGTTGGAAAAACCCACAAAAGCCACTTCGTGATATTTTTCTCCAGCTTTTCTGACCTAGGGCGTTCTGCTCTGGCTCTGAAAAGAAATGTCTTTCTCCCAGTGCTGCCTGGATGACTGGATTTGGCTGTGCCACAAAAAAAGGTCGGGCCCACGTAGAAGCTCTCTCTGCCAAAGCAGCTAACCTGACTCGAGCTCACAGGGAACCCCAGGAGCACGAGGAGTGCTCCTGCAGGCTGGGACCCGCTGTGCTGGGAAACCCCACGGGAGCTCAGCACCCCCGGCTCACGATGAGCCAGGCGAGGCAGGGGCACCCTCCGGGTCAGAGAGAAGCCCTGATTTACACCAATTTAGGGCAACCCAAGTCCTTGCTCCCTGTGCCTCTCAGGCTTTAAAGAGATGAAAGTGGTGGGTCAGAGACTGTGATGGTTCCAAGACTTGAGAGAGACATTCCCACCACAGGAGCAGAGGAATAAGACAGCGACTGCTGGAGATACAACCAAACTCTGTTACCTGAATTTCATTCTTTCAATAGGAGGCAAATCATCTTCTCTTCAAGTATTTCAGTAAGCCTCTGGGCCAAGGCACACAGAAATATTGCTATAAATTTCAGGAACAGACACCAAGGAAGAAAATTTCTCTGTTCTTAATGGTATTTTGTTTTTTTTTTCTTCCACTGTCCATTCTTAATCGTCCCTCTTACGATGGTCTCTTTCACAAGGAGCAAACTTTCAGGCAGGGCAATTCCCACATTCCAACATTTTGGTTTATGTATTTTGATACCAATTCCAGCGTGTCAAGGCCATGCTTTTGAAATGATGACTTAAATTTGTGCCACCAATGAATGAATGAATCACAGTTATTTAATTTACCTTTACTACAAGCCTTGTCCTTCACACTACTAAAGAATACAATTCTACGTTGAATTTAATTTGCTTAAAAATAAATGTATTAAATGTACAGAGTGAGGAGCTCTTATCTAAGGGCAGACTTTTGAAGGTATAGTGTTTTTTGGCAGAGTCTGGGCCAGCATCACTGCTCACTATGCAGTCCAAGTTGCAGATGAACTTCTGAGTTGAACCCACAAACGGAAAAGAGACACACAAAACAAGCACACAGAAGCTCTGATAATGAAAATTATCAGCAAGCCTACAGTAAGAATTTTAAAGAAAAATGAATTACACACTGCACTGGGAAAATTTAGGCTTACTTTGTTATCAGGAATCAATGTTATTTTCAGCGAGACACCTTCTGTATCTGCAATGCAAGCCCAAAATCATCTTTATCAGTGAGTTACCACATGAATCACAGTTACAATTATTTATTAAGGACCACAAAAGCAGCAGGAATTATTTCAGATCATTGGGCTCGTTTATTCCCAGACACTGCACAGGACCATTTCCATCCACGGAGCAGAGTTTAGAAAACAGATGCTGGTGCTCTCCAGCTGAACATCTGCTTCCCTGCAGACAAGGAATGACCTCCAGCAGCTCTCAGTACCTAAAGTAAGGAAATCCAGGTTCTCTACCCGGGGTTCTGCTGGTGGAGTTATCATCAGAGTGACTCTGAAGTGATATTGGGAGCTGAAATCATTATTCCTCTTACAGCACCTGGCTTGGATTTTTCTTTTCCTACTGGAGCACAAATTACTCACTCAAGAGGACTCTCCTTACTCAGTGGTGAAAGAACATTCTGAATTTCGCTGGGTTTTTGTTAAATTAATAAACGTGTTGCATCCTGAATTAATAAATACTACAGAAACCTTACAAAATATTTTCCTTCATAAGCAAGTAATTTATGGGAAATTGATCAAATTCTAAATTGTTTAGAAATGCTATTTACAAGTATTTTCATGACTTAGTGGGGAGCAGAATTTTGACAGTTTGGGCTACAGATTCACTCTGCCAATGCTGTGTGGTCATAAGAATTAAAGAAAATTTTACTAGGTTTTAAATTATTTTGATTTAACCTAGAAAACCTGGAAGACGACATTACGCTTCACAAATTTAACCTACACTCTGCTTAACTTCTTGAATAAATCAATAAAATAATCAAATTTATAGTTAGATATAATTCAGAATATTAAATAATGCAGGGTTGCAGAGCACAAAACATCAAAATCCCATTTCGAATCAGATTCCATCTTTGAAGGCTTTCCATTTTTTTCATCTTCCCTTGCAATAAACACCAATTATCTATTAAATACATTATACATATCTGGTTTCTTCTCTATATAATTATGTATGTATATATCTATTTATGATCTGTAAAATGACAGTACCTAAATGTGTCCTGAGTATTTGATCTATTAAAATTGTCATAAAAATGGAAAGTATTAATATTCCCATTAACAAAATAGAGACTTGAGGCAAAGAGAAAATTTAAATATTTGTTTATGCTAAAAAAAAAAAAAACACATCACATAAAAAAAAAATTAGGCCAGCTCTTTTAAGTTCCAGTCTAGAACTAACTGGTGTCAAAAGTGTAGCAATTTTTTTTTTTTAACTGAAATCATAGTACATGCTCATTCTGCTTAAAATACTTAAATTATGTGAATGCTGAACCAGTCAATTACGAGGAAAATTCACTTTTTAAAAATATATAATGATGTAATAGGCATATTCAAGGGAAAAAAAAAATAAAACCACACACACACCAAAAAAAAAAAAAAAAAAAAAAAACTCACACCAAAAAAACCACAAAAACAAACCAACATATTTGTTAGAAGGAAAAAGGGAAACAAAGATAGGAGAAAACTCATCCATTGGGAATGCAGCACTGATCAGGTCTAGGAAAATAAGAATATTAGAAATGTCCTTTTGCATAAGTTCACTGAGAACTATAAATAAATATGGCCCAAGTAATGAAGAGTAGAAGCTTTGGAAGAGACACTTGAATTTAATTTGTGTGGTTTTGATGAGAAATCTATCAGCAGAGAAGGCATTAATTCTATTCCACTCTAAAGGCATTTGTTCCTAAACTGCCAGATAAAGGTGGACTTCAGATACAAATATGGTTTTGATGGTTTATTTTTAATTGGTATTTCTCTCTGAAAAATATCCCTGTGTGCTGGGGGAAGGCTGCTGACTTCAGCAGTTTGATCAAAAAAAGATAATTAAAAGGAAATTAATCTTTTAAGCGTTCCAAAGCCAGCTCGGATAGTTTGCATAATTGTACTGAGAATATGACAGAGTCCAAACCTGTGGAGAGTGCCCTTTATCCACCCTGGATTGGGAGGGGGAAGGTGACAGCCCCGGGCTCGCCAGAGCCAAGCTGGGCCTTGGCACAAAGGCTCCGAGGGCAAGTCTGGCTCCAGCACGTATTTCCCTCTTTAATATGAGCAGCTTTGCCCCAACTTCCACCTTCCAATCAACTCTGTGCTCACACCTCTGCTAATGAGGCTCCAAACTCCCCCGCTGCTGCCTGGGGGGGTCGGAGCTGGAGCTCCTCTCAGGTGATTGGAACCCAGACTGGCACGGCTGCCTTGCAGATCCAGACCTGTGAGGCCACAATCAGAATCCTTTGATTGGATCCCTCTTTAACATGCACAATTTTGATTTGCTTTGATTATTTAAAATCCCCAATCAAATTAGCTGAACGCGCGAGCTCGTTCCATTTTTGGGCGCCCACGGTAGGAGGATGAATTGGGAGATCTCTTCATTCTCTCTTAGTTTTACAAAGAGACAGAAGCGTGGCCAGGGCCAGCTGTTCCACCCCAGCTCTCCTCCACTTTGGGGCCATCCCTCACCAGCACACGCCACCCTTTCACTCTGTTAATGGCAGTGGTTTTGCTCCAAGGCAGGCCAAGTACTCTTGCCAGTGAAGTGAAGACAGGAAATATTTCCTATGGACACTTTTAAAGACACTCTGACATTCAGACCTTGTAATCTACCAAAGGAGGGACAGATACAACATCCGGCAGCGATTCCAAGGGGAAGGAGCTTCTGCACAATGTCAGTTATAAACATTCTTATTTCAGACTGCTAAAAACATATGTTCTTAATTTAGTTTAATATTAAAAACCCCTACACTCTAAATTGATTAAAAAAAAAAAAATTCCTAAGTAAAGATGCACAAAATGAATTTACACCTGAAACTAGTTTAATAATCAGTTGCTTAAAAATAATAATTTAAAACGCTTGCAGTTTTAGAATTATTTAAAATACAGGTACTAAGAATAGTTTGGTTCTGATATACCCTGACTCAAAATCCATATAATTTACTCTTTGAAAATACTTAGGGAAAGTAAAAGTCTTTCAGAAGATATTAACCTTCCTAAAATAAGTTTTATAGAACGGGTTACTTGAGGTCTCAAGTAAACAAATAACAAAAATATGATTCTTCAGCAAGTTCTTTCGAGCCTCCAAATCAATCAACACTTGGCAGCATTTCTCAGCTGTTCCTATGAAAAGCCATGTACAGATTGCAGAAGCATCAGTTGCTCTGATAAATCTCACTATGCTAATGAGGTTGATTATTTTCTCTCTACAGATGAGAGGAATATTGGCATATAGGCAGTAAACTGCTATTAGCACATTCCCAATAACTGGCTTTATTTTCCAACTCATCTGACTGAGCTCATCTATAAATCTCCCGGGATTTATGGACATAAGAAAATCCTTCCTCTTGCTGAGTGCCCCTCTGAGGTGCACTCATATCAAGTCTGCTGAAATGGACCTGGTGTGAAGGACATGGTTTCTCTACAGAGTAAAATTCCATAAGCGTTTGACTCTTCTTCCTTCTGACTTTGTATTTGCACCTCCAGATAAAATACAAGAAACCTGCAATTAAGCTATTAAAAAAAAAAACAAAAACAAAAACAAAAACAATGCATTTTGTTGTGGTCATCTAAACATGTCAGTTATTAGATTAAAAAATCTAAATAAATGGGTTGATAACCACATGGTTTAACTGGGAAGGCTGAATTATGTCCATAGCACAGCTTTGGTTTTTCAAGGAAAAAAAAAGGAAAAAAAAAAAAAAAAAGAAAACAAACAAACAAACAAACAAACCCCACAACTGTGCATGAAAAAGGTTTAGGCAATCATTTAATTATACCTAGACCTCCCATTTGTGCTATCCATGTGCATTTATCCACGCTCAGTTCAGAAGCGTGTCAAGAACGAAGCAGGGAAATACAGGTGACCGACAGGCAAAGCTCAGCGACATCCACTACAATGAAATTGCTTTTAGCTTCACCATAAATCAAACAGGAAAAGTATCTAAACAAATTGTATCTGCAAAGCTGAAATACTTCAACAGGAAGACAACACAAGCAGTGATTTAATCTTTCACCCCCAAATAACTGAATTACATAAATTGCTGCTATTATCCTATATCATAATATACTTCAGTACATGCAGGGCAATGAACATTAGGCGGAAGTAGGAACTCCATTATATTACAATATATGATGCTGGAGAGTGCAAAGCAGAGGAGCAAAGCTGGGACAAACGAAACTTGGGGATAGAATATTTCAATGTCAGAGAAATAAGCAATAGGCAGCATCCTAGAGAAAAGAAGAGTAGTCTAGGAAAACACAACCACTATTTCACCATGGGGCAAAGAAAATTAAAAGCTCCATGGGTTAGAATGGAAATTTAACGCCTGGAAAAGGAGGCTCAATCATTGTTTGTGCAAACACTCATTACAGAAGTGCTCATACATTTAAATCCCTCACCACAGTGAGGCAATTAAACCACTGCAGCAAAGTTTCTCCTTTTTTTGACTTTTTACCAGGAGTGTCCCTGCCTGGCTGGAGAACGAACTCATCCCACAAACACTGCTGGAACAGAGATATAACCCTGGCATACGAAGGGTGAGAAAGCCCCCAGCTTGCACAGTCAGGCCTCCAGTTAGAGAGGGCTCAAAATCGCCCGGAGCGTGGCTCCAGCTCACAGCAACTCCTCCAGGGTGACCCATAGCTAGGAGCATCCTCACCTGGCCCAGACTGCCCGTCCCTGGCACTCCCTCCCACAGCAGGCAGCCCTTTCACCACAGCTGCCCCTCCTGCCTGGGAGCCACCCCCTGCCCAGCTCACCACCTCCCATCAGGAAAGCTCTTGCCCAGCTGAATCTGCAAATAATTAGCAGCTCACCAGCACCTCAAGTTTTTCTGCCAGATAAATGAAATATGGGCAGCCACAACCTTCAGTGACTTGCCAGTCGTAGATTCCTCTGGGTGATCCAGGATAGTGGATCAGTGAGAGCAGATTTAGACGGGAAGAGAAGGGACCATCTGCAAGACCTCGGGGACTTTAAACCCCCTTTTTAGTAACTCAGATAAACAGGCAAGCTGCAGCTGAGGACAGTGAAGATGAATGGCTCTGTTCTCGTGGCTGCTCTGGATAAATCTTAGGTCCCACAGGGGCATTATTTATTTCTCTATTTGCTCCGGAGTGCGGGCTAAAATCAGTAATTCCCACACTTACATTTTCCCTCGTGGTTGTGTTTTGCTGTTGGCCAAGGCGACAGCTTGACTTTACCCATACTCTAAAGGAACATTAACTTCATCAAGGATTACAGATCCTGGCTTGTCTCACAGAACCATAAAAGAGGTTTTGTACAGCCAGAAATCAGTATCTCACTGCTGATTATTCCACTTCTGGAGTGCCTGAACAGGAGAATCAAAGGTATTTAACAGCCAAGAGAGATTTAGGAACTCAAGGGGGAAAGGACCAAACTGGGAAGAAAACAGCAATCAAGACACCAAACTCCCTGATCTGATACAACTTAAATTCTTCTGTTGATTTGTACACACTCTTAGTGTCTTTTAAATTCTGGCAGTATCATTTTATCAAAAAGTTTTACCTGTGCAAATCATAGCTGATACTATATATAGTATATATTTTTATTTATACCCCAGTTCCACTTATCTATGAGATACTCATCTTGTTAGATTTATCAAAATTAACTTCAGCATCACCAGTGTGCAGGAAAAAGACCCAAAAACTGGGTTTTTACTGCCTGGCCTACCCGAGGATTCCTGTGCTCCTGCAATTCTGGGCATCCAAGCATCCCCTGAAACAGCCAAGCACAGCCTTTTGACACGGCACAGTAAGGAGGGATTCAAAACTGTCAGAGATGCTGAACAATTAAAGCTTTAGGAGTTAGTCTTGGTTCTGTTTGATGTTTCCTGCCTGTCTTATAGGCAAATTACCTTTGATAATCTGGACGCCTGGCTCAGAACATTATAAAATCAAAGTTAGTTCCCAATACATCAAACTTTAATTTAGACAGAAATGCCTCCCTCAGAGTTGAAATGCTCTTAGTACATGGGTAGCCTTAATCTTGAATGTTCCCCTGATTCAAAATAATATTTCATCCTTACCCTGTGCTGAGAGTTAAAAATAAATGCTGACAATTATAATTATGTACAAGTGAAGATAAAAGCAGGCTCCCTCAGACTGTGTTACACTGGAAACATTCCACCCATTTGGGCCAGTTTGCTTTCTGCAGCTGGAAAGGTGAACAGAAGGAAAGGTGAAAAGTTAACATGGAAAAAGATGTTCAAGAACCAGCTGTAAAGCTTTTGAAAGATTTCACCTGTGAGCACTCACAAAGTAAAGGAAATTTGCTTCTAAACCAGGCTTTCACTGTTTCTTCTCTGAGGAAAAGAGAGAAGTTTTATTAACATTGAAACACAGCCTAATTATGCAACAGCACAAATATACACTCTATATTGTACATTTACAATTATTTCTAATGTATGTTACACTTATGGAGAGAGAGGAAAGTGAAATTGCAGCTAGGCCTGCCAGTGGAGGACAAGAACCAATCTGTACTGAAACCTGGACATTGAAGTTGAAATGGATACCTGTGCAGTCAGAAGGATGCTGCTTCAAAATACTGTCTTGTCTTTGGTAAAGAGCTTTTCCATGCTGGGTTTTTAAATTGACTTTCAGTTTAAAAGAAGCAGAAATCCCTCAGCCACTTACCAGGGGAGGATGAAGAGGCTCGCTAGAGCCTGGCTGTTTATGCTAATAAGAGAGTAACTCAATTTACTTGAGTACTGATCAATGCTAAACAATCAGAGAAGTTCATGTATTATGTATTTCAGAAGAAGCTGTGCTTTTTAGTGGAATGTCACAAGGTTAAACTACTGGTAGACACCGTTTCCCTTGAGCCCAATTTCTGCTACAGTGCTTCCTATCCGATAATGAAGAAACAATAGCAAAATCAAGCATTGTTTGGAACACGTAATGAACTGCTCTCATAAACTTCAACCTTCAAAAGTCATTACATTTTACAGTTTGACGCAGCAGACAATTCTCAGGCCTCCATTTGCTGGCTACACCAGGCGAGGCACGCTGCTTTTTAGCCTGTCTCAGGAATTATTGACAGAACAATTGTCCTGGCTTGCACTGCCAATAGCGGTGCATTAGCAGCTGAGAGGGTTTGGTGCAGACTTCCTGGCAGGTGCCCTGCCCTGCTGCACAATTCATCCCTGCCCATCACACTCAACAGTTACTTTGGGAAATATCCCAAATATCTAACTTTCAAGTTGTCTCTTCCTCCTGCCATTGACCGTTTCCTGTGGTTTATTTGGTTCTCTTACACTGAATTGTGCCACGAATGCCAAACACTTGTTTTCAGTTCACAGCAATGCGCAGGAAAGCTTTGCTTGATTTTTTAAATTGAGTGAGATCATTTCATACTCATAACTAAAAGACAAAATACTTGTGCAGCATTCTGCTGATGGGCACCTGAGAGGACTGTTATTCTTGGATAATAACTCAAATATTACTGCACAGAAACAAAAATTATACTTAAATTCAGTCAGTAAAAACAGGGATTATTTATTTCTTTTCTGTTACCATGCACACGGAGGATCTAACACTAACTAGCAGCTCCTCTTGAAGCTACAGCATTGCTCAATTATACTTCAAAGCCCTTTTTCTTTGTTTTTCACCTGGAATCATTCACAAGTACAATTTGGAATAAGCTGCCCAAATTTTATTGGAATCACCATTCCTGGAAATATTAAAAAATAGCTGGAAAAGGCTCTGAGTACAGCAAGTTTTGGCAAGTTTTGGTCGGGTTTTGGGCAAGAAGACATCCAGAGATCTTCCATCATTCCACAGTTCTTTCATAACAATTAGCAAAATTACCTGCACTCTCCACACCCAATCCTTCACTGCATGCAGGCAAAATTAATGGAAAACAGGTTAAGCTGTGGAGCATCTCTGTGGGGGATCTGGCTCACAGAATTCACTCAGAAAATTGCAGATGCCAACAATGGCTTTTAGAACTGAGAGAGATGGAGAAGGGTTGATACCATGGAACACTTATTGAAATGTTCAGAGGCATTAACGCCACTATTTATACATCAACGTACACTGCAAAGGTTACTTAACATCTCCTTAGATTAGTATGTTGTTCAGAATGAAATTAAAATTTATGACTGGAATTTTGAATAATTTATAGATATCACAGTCTAGGGTACTTGAGAGTTTCTATTCAGCGGAATGAATACACACATCTAGATCAAATACATAATATATAGATATGGAATTAATTGCATACGGAAAGAAAGGCAACGAAGAGAGGCTGATAAAAAGGAGAAGTGGGTGCATGTTTTGCTGAACATAGACAGAAAGCATTGCAAGAAATGGGTCACAGGGAAAGAAGAACAAAATGATCACAAAGTACATCCCCAGCAGTCTATTCAGAAGCTTATAAGAATGGAAAACCTAATGAGACATCAAAGGGTTCTGTCCTGACAGAGACATCCCGAGTGCTGAAAGCCAACCAAGATCTCTGTCTGCGATCACTGGAACACAGTCAGAGCCCTTCTGCCACTCTCTGCCCAGCTGAGTCCCTTAAACTGCAGTTGGAAGTCTCTGTTTTAACTAATCTTGTAGAACGCAGGATTACTCATTATCTTTAGAGATCATTAATTAAAAGCAGTATTAGAACACACGATGACGTTGGTATGCCAGGGTCATTTTTCAAGGTAAGTTATATCTCACACAAAGAAAAGAGAGTGCTTTTTAAAGTCAATTTTCAAGATAAAGTGCAGAACTTTGGGGAAACCAGGATGATCTGCTATGCACTTTAACACTGCCATAGCCTTTAGGTCCTTTAGGTATGCAATTAAACATTTTTATTAATAAGAATTAGCTTATATTTACTGCAACTCCATTTTTGATTGTGTTTATCAGTAGTGGTTTGTGCTGGGAACTCACAAACTCAGCATAATTACAAATGTTTGGAAAAAGATGATATTTGTGCTTACACAGACCAGACCCAAGGAAAAATTATGGATTTATGGCATGGCAGCCTCAGTTATCTTCATAGTAACTAAAATCTTCTTGTGCTAGTGGGCAATCAGAAGGACTGAATCTCCCTTCAGGATTTGCTTCCACAGCCCTTGAAATTGCTGTTAAAGGAATCCAACCCCTCTATCATTCTATTTTAAAAATTTACATTCTAAAACCCCACCCTTGAAATTTCAAGGTTCAGGATCACTATTTAAACCAAAGCTTAAATATGCACACACTGGATTTTCTCTTCTTTCAAGTGAGTCCTTTTGAAAAAAAAAAAAAAAAAAAAA
>VYZQ01067953.1:36954-57729 GCA_013400655.1 Mystacornis crossleyi | reverse complement strand
AAACACAACAAAAAACCAAAAAACGCAGTAAGAATCGAATGAAATCTATCAAGATAAATTTCTGTTGGAAATATATAAGTAGAGGAAATTGGATGAATCCTCTTTCTCAAAAGACCCAACTTTGATCCTTAAAATCTTTCAGTAAGTTTAAATTAACTACAAGTAATCGCTATTCACCACTGCAGCCTTTTCTTCACCCTTGAAACCTCACTTAAGGCTTTGATCTCATTCGTGCCCAGCTAATTTCATTCTGCTTAAATATTACAGATTGCGTTGATAAAGCGTTCCTGTGCTTCTCCATTTTACAGGTTTGACTTCAGCAGCTCCACTCCATACGGCCACTACGAGCCACATTTGCAAAGCAGAATCTATAGGTCACTTTAGCTGTGAAGATATTATTTTGCTGAAAAATATTAAGGTTTCCTGACCAGTTTATTAGATCTGTAATTATCCAGAGCCAAGCCAGTTATGTCAGAAGAAAGGACAAATTGCCTTGACTGATGTTAAATAGCTCCAGCCAGAAAGTCTTCATTGTCACGCTGACTGGACAGCAAAAATTTACCTTTGTACTTTTACGGCCCTGCACTTAACCAAGTATGAAGTAGGAACCTTTAGGGAAGAAGCCATTAAAATGCAATTAGATATTTGTCCATTCATTCTATTGTCCAGCCTCCTCCCAAACCAGCTGCAAAGGTTTAAGGCCGAGAGAAGCAAAAGCTGACAGAGACAGCCGGGTGCTCTCCAAGCTGGGAACTGCTGCTCCGAGGGCTGCGGGGACAATGTCACATCAGGAAATGGGACCCACGCCTCAAAGTGATCCTGCCAGTGCTCATTTTGTCACTGTTACGGTGAAGTCAAACCCAGGGATCACAGACTGGAGGCAGGGTAAAAGGATGATATAATCCTGGTTCTCTCACCGAGACAAAACTCCATTATGGCAGGGGGTCCACGGGACAAGGGCTGTGAAAATATGCAAGGCGCATAAAATAAAATGGCACAAATCAAAAATAAAATACTTTCATTGCAAGTCTGCGTGTGCACCTTTCAGAGTCCATTTAAGTGTCTCTTTTTATTTCAGAGCTACAAGTGACAATACTTGTAATAAATCCAATAAGCTGGGCTCCATTCCATCAGCCAGTGGCTGTGACAGTAATTGTCTTTCTCAAGAGAGACTTCCAGGACAAACAGAACTCCTAAGTTCTAAAAGAAATGAATAACAAGATTACACATTATTGAATTCAATGACAAAATTCCAGTTAAGGTCAGTAAGCATAAGCACATCTCCTAGAGAAAAAAGAGAAAGGCTACAAGTTGGACATAGAAATTTTATTTGTATACTTCTTTTTTCACTCTCTTATAAATGTAACTGAGAAAGGGAGACCTTCTGCTGGAGAACACACATCATTCCCATGGTATCATTTAGGAATGATGAAGTATCAGCAGTGAAATTAAGGGTAAGAACAAGTGAAAAAACCTGGTCCAATGTCCTTGCAATAAAGAAATTCTTCCAAAAGTAACACAAAGTTCTAAATGCAATGCATTCAGATCATGCCGTCACAAACATAAATAGATTAATAAAAATAATTTACATTTATAAAGTAGCAGATATGCTGACACGTAGAACAGGGATGGTATTTTTAAAAAATACCAGATCTCTGGGGGGTGCTAATAAACATCTACTACCCAGAAGTGGATCTGAACTGTGTACTGCATCTCTCTTCTTTTTAAGGGTATAAAGCCTGCTGTAAGCTATTGATAGAATTTTATTTCTTGCAAGTCTCAAACTCACAAAACTGAGAGGAAGCAGGGATATCCTGTGAAAATTCCATTTTCCCACAGATTAAGAAAGAAGTCTGAATATAATTGAAGAGCATCTTGATAATTTCACAATTTGCTACTGTACCTAGAAACTCTACTCTGCTGAGTGCAGTGAATGAGTTTATATGATTTTATAAGAGATTTTGTTAATAGAATGTTAGCAAACAACTTCTAACTTCTCACCTTGAATTTAATCAGACATTTTTCCAGAAAAATCTTTTGGAACATTAGGCATGACAAGAACAGTGTTTCCAGCACCTCTTCAAAAAGTGAAAAAAGTGAAATATGTCTTGAAGGTAGTATCCAAATGTACTCTTGGAAATACCAACCTTGTCTTTATTTTTTTTTTTTTCTGTTTGACAGTGGCACCTGATACTTGAGCACTGAGAAATGTTTTTTCTCCGTGTACAATGCCTTCAGCTGACGTGCTCATGTCATAGAGATGTCAGTGTGAGCAAGGAATAAACCACTCAATAACTCTGTTGGTCTGAGCATTTCAGCACAATGAATCGTATTAAGAATCTCAATATTACTGTCATTATAGAACACTACAAAAATATTATTTCTTTCCTCAAACAAATGTTAAAAAACCCCAAAATCCTTCCTTTTCGCTGCACAAACACATATCTATATCAGATTCTTCTAACTTGGTTTTGGATTCAGTTTGTTCTTTAATTGCAGTGGTCCAGATTGTAAATCTGTTCTGTGTGAGATTGCAAATTTATTTCTATATCATATATATAATGCAAATACTGTCAGTGCTGAAAAAAAAGAAAAATTAGCCTTTTTTTGTTCAGTCAGCTTGTGAAGTACCATCAGCTACACCCATTTGACAATCCTCTAGTGAAGGGAAAAAGGCAAAATAGTAATCAGGGACAGATGATATTATAATCTCATGCTGGATGTTTGACTAGCATGAAAAGAAACATCTTCCAAGTACTTGTGGAAGTCGTAATGATGAAAATATGAAAAACCATGAAAAACATTCCGAATGAAAAACGATTTTTCATTGCATAAACTGCACTGAAGGGCCTCTCTGCTGAGTGCAAACAGGGATGTTCAGCCTCTGTGTTCCTGTATATTCAAGCCCAGTTCAGCAGGAAAGTCAAACCTTGGTGTTATAGTAATGGCTATTCTTAGGTATCTACAAAATATTTAAGGTAAGGAGATCTTCTTCTGTCACAGTAAATTTGGATTAAATGCTATCGGTCCATCAAGCCAACTGTGCAATACTAAAATGCGCTAAAGACCCAAAATGTTTAACTTTTTGGAAAATCTGTTGAAGGAGATATACAGGAGAGAGTGCGGAGAAAACATTCCAGAGTCTGGAAATGCTGGGTGTGTGGAGCTTATCTCACACTGCAGCAAGCCAGTCTGATGCAGAACACAAGGAACAGGGATATTTGAAACTAATTAAACTCATTATGAAAGCATCAGCTTGGCAGGCGAATAAATCACCTGTGCTCTGTGTGTGCCATGGGCACCTGCTCTGTCTAAGCATTCCATGGGAGCAGGAGGACAGGGCAGCCACGGGACACCACCACCAGACCAAGCCATCTCCTGGGAACTGGATGAATAAACCTGGAATCGTGGTTTCTCAAGGTCACCACTGGTATTGTGAGCACAGGCAACACATTTCATCACGAGGGAAGGGCTGAAGTGCAGAGCTGGCATTCTGAAATTAGGTGTTTGAGTAATATTCAGGGGTGTTAGGAAAGGGGGAGGTTGCAGGTTCATTGCACCACAAGGTGGGAGAAGCCCTTCAGAAACTGGACCTGTCTTCAGGGCTTTCTTTGAGCCAGGAGAGGTGCACACGTCCACACCCTTGCTCAAAGCCAACCTTTAAATTCCTTCACATCTCCAGGTGCCGTGTCTCGTCAATGATGTTTTCACACCTTATTTACTGTGTCGGAATAAAGGATCTCAGCCTCCCAGCTTTACTCCTTACATGTGGGTAACAAGCATGTAAAAATCTTATTTCAGCGACACTTTCAGAAGAGGTATCTAAATCCAAACTGGCAAAAGGCAAAAGGATTTTCTTTTTTCCCTGTACTCAGAAGTGGCTCCTTTGCTTACCCACCCCACATACATTCACTCACCTGCTGCTATCACCAGTATCTCACCGGTATCCGCTTCCCTTTCAACACTGAGTTCCTTTAAACCAGGCTAAATTGGGAACTATTTGATGTCTCCTGACATCAATGAGCTATTTCTAACAGGACCCTCATCCAGAAAGAAGCCTTGCCACCCAGGAAACTCTGTCAAACGGAGCAGACATGAAAGGGAGAGCGAGCGCTGCTGCCATTCTCTGCCCAGCTCAGCAAGAGGCACTCCCCACCCTGGCTCGGCTTTCCTAAAGCTCTGGCTATTCCAGCACCAGCAATCGACAGGAAAAGACAGTGCAGAAGGTTTTCCTGCATTCTGCTCTTCCCTTTGGAAAGCTGACAGCCCCCAGGCTCTGCTGGAGAAAACAAACCAGGCTCTGGCACGCAGCAGCTATTCCAGCAATGGTCACAATCTCACCACAGAGGTTTTTTACCCAGTTTTCTCCTCTGCAATTCTTTGGCGCTCATGCGAGCATCTTCCCACTTGTTATTGCCCAACACACGGAGATCTAAGCACTGCTGTGGGCAGCAAGGACTTTGGAACTGCTTCTCGTGCTGCAAATGGATATTGAGGGGAACGCGTGCAGCCAAGGCAGCTGAAATCAATGCAGGTATCACATTCCCCCCGCTGTTCAACAGGTGTGCTGAGCACATTTTCCTGGGCTCTCTTTCCCATCCCTGTGCCCTACTTTCAGACACCGCACAGGACATCTTGGCATCTCTCTGATTACACCTCCCTTCCGCTTGCAGCCTCGCCAGTCCGGATTATCACCATTATCTGAAGCAGCAGTGGCCTCTCCTAATCCTGTCAAGAAGTTTGCAGAGACGCCTGGTAACCTTGGAGCACTAATCTGGCAGCAGTTCGGGGCTGACATGAGCAAAACCCATGACTTTAACAAAGAGCATCGAACAAACCAAAGTGTTTCTAAGAAGCTGCAGGAAGAACGTGAGATAAGGAGGCAGGCATCAGTGTACAGGACAGATAAAGTGATTAAAGGAAGGGTACTCAGCAGTAAGAGCAGTAATAAAACATTTTTCTCTTTTTTTTTTTATTCATTCAGAAGTAATTCCAGGTGTTCTCTGAGATTTCTTGCCATGACAAACCTCACACTGCTCCTTACAATCCCTATTTGGTTATTTATCAGCTTAACTGACAAAAGATATACACAAATGTCTTTACCAAAAGAAAAAGATGGTGTAAGTCCCAGTGCATGAAATAACAGGTATTTCTTCCCCTGTAGTATTTGAAATATCACATTCTGTAAAGCTGTGGTGGCTGCCAAGAGGATTTGAACGGTTAAAGGGTGCAGTTATCCAACTATTCCTTCTTTTGTAATAATTTCATGTGCGTGCATCTGTAGAACAGCAGAATGTCATTCCTTTGAGTAAAACAGCCAAAATATTCTTTGCTATCAAATTGTAATGGTTTCTGCATATGCAAGAGAAACATAAACTCGAGTTTTTCTTCTGGAACAAATATTCAACCTGTCAAGAACAGCACTTGATGTCAGGATTGTGAAGTGTGGATGAAATGACAGACCAACAGAGGGAATCTGATAAGCGATTAATGAGATGTGCTCCATAAAGTACTTGAAATAAGAAACGGGGAAATGGGGAAGAAAAAGAGAGAAAAACAATAGGGGAGAACAGGGAGCTGCTTTCTGAGCCTTCTGTTGTGATCCTGTGGCAGATGAGGGATACAGAACATTGCTGAGAAATTTCAGAAAGCCTGTGAATCAGGAGCAGGCAGAGTGACCTGGACACACCCTGAGCAGGTGTATTTACCTCCGCAGAGTTCATGAGCTACAATCTTTGCCACACAATATTTGGGGCACTCCGTGTGTTTGTTTGGCCTGGCACCATTTAAAGGCAGCCACGTGTCCACCCTCTTACACACGTACAGCCCACCCAAACCTGCAGCCAACTGCACCAAGTGCCAAAGAGGAGTTTCCAGCACTTAGAGCTTGGCAAAAGCTGGGTTGTCATTTTTTGGAGATTACCCTGCCTGGGGATTCCCTGTCCCTCTGGAGGAAACAAACTGGACCGGGGCAGAGGCTCCATCAAGCACAACCAACTACATCTGCAGTGGAGCACCAGAAATGCAAGTCACAGGATGAGGGCGAGGAAAGTCAAGGATTTCTGTCCATGTGACAGTGCTGGAATGTAGATATAAAGCATAATTCAATGTATCACTTGGTTTTTAACAGCACGGAAACCCAGCAGAACTTCAGCCACATTTCACTGGTGAGAAACAGACACAGGAACCATCAGCATCAGCCAAAGATATTTCAAAATTGTTTTAACAGGTGTCACACATGTAGCCCTCCTTCACTTCTGACCCAAAGCACAGCTCACAACACTTTAACCAACCAGCAGAATGTGCCCTGTCACAGTTAGGATAAAACCCAAAATGCCAATCTTGTGCCTTGAATATTATACGTTGTCTCTACGAAAATGCTGAGACACAATGATTTCATATGAGTTTGTGCTGAATTTATAGGTATAAAAAATAAAATTAAAGAAAACAAAGTACATTTTAACATTTCCCTATTTCAATGAAAAATCTATTTAATTTACATTTAGGCTAAGTTTTATTTTTTTATGAAGAAATTGCAAGAATCATGTTTAAATTGTGTAAGTCAGAATAACTCATTTGGCTTTTTGAGACATTTGAGACCATCAGTTCCTTTTCCTTTTGGAGATCTCAATCAAAAAATTTTTGTCACTTCTAAAGAACTACTTCCGTATTTATCAACTCAGCCTAAATATGACAGTGAATAGGGATAATTCACCACACATAACATAGAGCAACAAGAAATCACACAGAAAGTAGAGTCTGGTGTGAGGTGCAGCATCATTCCTGGCTAGGCAGTCTAAACAGTACTAGACTGTGAAAATACAAGGATCAAAGAATTAGAAACAAGAGTGATTATATTTGGAAATCCTTGCCTCTTCCAGCTTTTTTTAGGTGTTTTTAACAACAGTTTTCCTGAAGAGAGTCTTAATTTGAAAATAAAAACCAGTTCTGTTCAATGAATTCCCCAAAAAAAACACCTTTATAGAGGCACAGTGAAGGAAACTGAATTATTGTTCAAGCACAGGAAATAAAATACACCCCCACAGTGAGACTCCTGGTAGATTCTTATTTGTTGCCATTGTTTTTCTTTCACATAAAAATGGCCTTGGCTGTAAACGTAAACTTAAATTTTAAAAAAAGGGAAAGAAATAGCACATTTGCTGCTGTCTTGCATTTCGTACTGGTTTATTTATGGATTTTGTTTTTTTCTTTTTTTTACCTCACAAGTGTAATGGAATTTTTACTGTGACTTTATAACTGTGTGATTTATAATACATCAAACAAGTCGAATCAATCAGTAAAGGCTTAAAAATCAGCACAGGTTCAGATGGCTCCTTTAAAACAAATCATTACAGCTGTTAGAACTCAAACATACATAACAAGGCTTGACCACTAATGTGAGTTATTTTAAAATCTCATTTTCTTGGGAAGAAATGCTGCCCTTTGAATATAACTTTTTAACGATCTAATAAAACCATCTGCAGGAATACAGCACAAAACACAGCTCTCCCCTGTATATATCTGCCAAACAGCTCTTTAAATACTCTGTACCATTCCTTAAAAGAAACCTACCCCTGTTCTCACTGATATGGAAAGTAAAATCTCTTTAAATACCTTATGTTGTTATTTAAATACTCTATACTCACCTTTAAATATGCTACACTATTCTTTAAAAGGAACCTATCCACATTCCCATTTCTGTGGAAAGTTAAATCAGCTTTTTAATTGGAACACCTCTTCCATTACACTTAAAAAAATAGTTATTCCTGTTATGCTCTAAATATAATCACATATAGGGAAGGCTCTTCCATCTCACACATAAAGAAATCTTGGCAGAAGGAGAGGTGTATATACACTCTGCATGGGAGAGCAGTTTAAACAGGAAGAAAAAAGCATCAGATAATTTTCTACCTGAAGGCTACAGCTACAGGAGTTTGTGACCCTAAGTTATACACAAGAGCTGAGTTGTATTTTACTCACTTGGTATCAGGATCAACGGACCTATGAATGTTAATTTTAATTTGTTATAATAAATTAAAAGTTTTCTTGAGCTAGAACTATGTTTTGATTGTTACCAATTTAATGTAATCACCCAATAAGAACTGTCAATTTGAATAACCTCCATAATCATGAATATTTTATGAATGTCCTTGGAAAAGACCCAGCTAAGGTCACCTTGAGAACTGACAGCACTGTAGGATAAATAACAAAAAGATCTCTTTCCAGTCCCTCCAGTACAACAGACTCACTTTGCAATCCATTAGAAAAAAGAAATAACACTTCCTCCAAAAGATTTCTCCTATTCACACTAAGCAAACACGAATTTGTAGCATCCAGAACTCCATTAAGCTTGTTACAAAATCACAGTATTTCCTCGCCTTTTGGTGGTTGCTTTCAGTCCAAGGGGTTTGTAGATTTGGTGGTTATTTTTCTCCAATTATCTGAATAGTCTGAGCACTGCACCATCACCAAGACAAGGTCACTATGAACTTTAAATCTAGGACAGAGACGTGTTTTGTTGTGCTTGGGTTTGATCAGTGCCCAGTGGTTCTCCCCACAGTCCCAGCAAAACATTTACAGACCCTCTGCAGCCTCAGGGTGGACAGAGATTTTCTTTTTAGATTTTTTTTTTTTTTATATAACCACAGACAGTATGATGTTCCCGTATTTTACATTCACTGAATGTTCTGAAGCTGTCGTGGGATTTGCTACATTATTGCTATTAGCACAAATTTTAAAAACTTCACTTAGAAATTTATAAGTTTGTTTTTCGGGTTTTTTGGTTGGTTGGTTTTTGGTTTTGGGTTTTTTAAATTATTTTTAAGGAAGACCTTTTCAGAAATGCTTTCAGTCCAGGGAGATGCAAAAGGCATAGAACATGCATGTTGTCTCCATTTTTACGTTTCAGCTATCAGATTCCCCCCACGGTTCTAGAATGGATTTTTTTTTCAAGTAATTTCACATGGGATTGCCCAAGCTGACTGTAACAACCCCAGTCTCCCTGAAATCCATACTTTGAATTCTTTTCTAGGAATTAAAGTCTAACTCCTGCCTCATAACACAAAGGTAACTCCATACCACAGTGACCCAGAGGTAACAGAAATTTTGTAAGAAAGAAGGGGAGTGTGCAAGCATCAGTGATTTCTTGAAGCAATAATATTGGTTAAAAATTGGGCATTTAAAACTCTGGTTCTGAAAGGGTTTAAATGTTGAAAATGGCCATCAGCTTCTCTGGCCAGCATCTCACTGTATGCCCAAGAAACAAAACTGATTTGACTCCTCCAACATTTTATATATTTTGGTTCTGAATTCACTTGTAAAAGAGCAAGTGGATAAAATTCTCTTTCATTATTCCTTTCTAGGAAGTTTTCCCTACATAATTACATTATAAGTGCTAGTGAATGTGCCAAACTATGATGGAAACAAAGTGAATAGACTGAAGGAAGGATTAGCAGCTAGTTACATGAATGCAAATTTAAGTAAAGAACTCTTTCATTTATTTCACTCTTTAAAAAAAAAGGAAAAGAAAATAAACTCCCACACAAACCAAAAAATCCTCTGTAATTTAAAGTATGTTGATCATCTTTTCTCTTTGCCTTTTTCCTCCCTTTTCACCTGAAATAATTTAATGAATCTGAGGAGATCACTGCGCTAACTTTTAAGAGCTCTGCAAACAACAGGTTCTCTCACACTGCCCACTAGACACCAGGCTCTGCTAAAATCACATTATTCAGAAAGTCACATTTCTTTATAAATGTCCAATCTCTTGCAACTCTTGCTCATCAGAGGTGCAGGACACACATTCTCCAATGCACCTCCCTTTGCACAGACACTCCTGGCTGCTCTGAAGTCATTGGTATTCCTGATGTCTCCTCTCAACCCTGATAGCCATGATAAGGCCCTGCCACCTTCACTGTGGCTTTTAACTTTTCATTTCTAGGTAATGCAACTTTTCTGAATCCCTTTGTTAAGGCACCTAAGCGTTCAATGCTGTGAGTCCATTCTCATGGCAAGCATGCACGCCGACTGAAAAATAAGCATAGAAATTTTAAGAGAAGATTTAGTAATAGTTTGGTTTAGCACATTTTCTCCAAATATTGTTAGTTTCTGTGGATTTGAAGATCGGACAATAAAAGAAAAAGAAGAAATGTAACTCTTTAAAACCACCTGGGGTTGTAGTGAGGGGGGGGTTGGTCGTGGCTCTCAGGTGACAAGTGACAGGATGAGAGAAAATGGCCTCAAGTTGTGCCAGGGAATATTTAGATTGGATTTTAGGAAAAAGATTCTTCACCGAAAAGGTGATCAAGCACTGGAACAAGTTACCAGGGAAGGGGTGGAGTCACCATCCCTGGAATCATTCAAAAAACCTGTGGAAGTGGCACTTGGAGATAGGTTTGGGGGAGAACAGAGCGGTGCTGGGTTAATGGTTGGACTCTATGATCTTAGAGGGCTTTTCCAACTTTAACAACTCCCTGATTCCATGATAAACTCTAAATCCACTCAGATCATTTCCTAAGAGGTGTTTTTACTTTTACTGATGCCTTAGGTTTTAACTTCTGTACTTTTCAAATCCTGCATTGCCCAATGTGTAACTCTGGAGTTCCTTGCAGCTCGTGAGCTGCTCTCTTAGCCCAGACAGACACAACAAAGCTTCTCTGCCCTTGCTGGTCAAGGACACTCGGGCTGTCCCAGGCATAAAGGTGCAAATTAGGACCAGGAGAGAGGTGGAGAAATGGAAGAGAGCTAAAGTTTTAATTGGTGAATTTATGCTGATATGCAAATGGACCAAACCTATAACAGTGTGAAGAACTTGTGACTCGTTGTCCATCTCAGGGTCCATTTTGGAAGCAGCCTCTGGCTCTCCAGGGTGTGCCTTGAAGGCCTTCAAATAAATCCCGGCCTTTATTCCCTAACTCTGGTCTAGTCTCTGTTTCTAGCTGGCTGGAGAAGGCATCATTACTAAGTGGGGTGAAGTCAAACATTGAGTTAAATGATGGGTAACAATTACGAGCCTAACCACTCAATTAATCAAGACACAAAATATTAAAACATATAGAATTTTACTCAAGAAATGGTGGCTACTATTTTCTGCTCTGTACCATTTTGTTCTTGAAACACTCCTCACTAAAAGAAAACCATGGGGAATCATTTGTTATGCTGAGGATCCTCTGGACAGGTGTGCAATCGGGCAGAGTGAATTCTACACTGCGTGAGGCTTTGGTCATGGAATGCTAATTAACTCGGAACTGAAGAATTTCTTCCTGTGTTGGATGTGATAACATAGCAGAGAATCCAAACAGAAAGAAAAATTAATAACATTTTGTGGCACAGGAACCAAGATATTCTGCTGGAAAGAACTAAAGAGTGTCTAATAGACAGAGGAAATTAAGAAAGTCTTTTCCAGACTATTTAAAATCTCTTTCAGACACCCATGCATACACACAGGAAAATCCTACCATTCCCTTAGGAAAATGATTCTTGTGAAGTCATCAAAGGCAGTTTTACATAAGGCTTCCCCCTGTTCAGTCTCTGAAATCCATTCCTCACCTTGTGGTTTGATTTCTTTAGCTCACTTTTCCCCATGGCAATCTAAAACACAAATTATGAGTATTTGTCAAGTTTGTATGGGAAAATCTACTTGCAAAGAGGTAACGTGTGGAATTCACCAACTTGCCATCTTCTTCTGTAATTCTCCATAATTATTTTCTCATTTGGTCTTCGAAGGAGCCTCAGGAATATATCTTTCCTTTTTCATAAATGCAGTCCTGCCCCGTGATTCCCATTTAAGATGCTATCACAAAATATTTTCCCAAATCCTGACCGAACATGTCAAAACCCTTAGGAAGTAGGGGCTTGCTGCCTCAAATCCTCCCTTGTCTTGGTTATCTCCTTAAACTGTGAGAGCCACCCCACCAGGAGTTCGCACTTGTCTGTGCGTCCATCCCGGGATGGAGGCGAAGCTCGGGGGGCGCAGGACACGCTGCTGCTGCTGCTGCTGCTGCTGGGGACAAAGGGCCCTGCCTGGCCATGCCTGAGCCACAGCCACAGCCTGGGAGGGGGCTGGCAGGGAGCTGCGAGCGGCCACTGCCAGCTCGTGTCATCTCAGCTGCAGCCTGCACCCTGCCCATGGCTCAGAGCCCTGCAAAGCGGAGCACGGGCAGGAGAAAATCAGCTTAATTGCCTTGGGCTTGCAGACAGCTGCAGATCCCATGGACCTGACTGATGCTTAGATAAATATTTCATATTCTCTCGCTGGGGAGACAAGGAAACACATTTCTTTTTCCTCTGTTACAGCTTGTTTTATACTAAGTCTGCGGGCTCCTGGGTCTGTCTTGCTTTGTTTTCTCCTAGAGGACACAGGTCTCTCTGGTGCCCTGATCTAAAGAGGATTTACAGGTAGTGAGGATAATGTTATAGCAACAGCAGAACTCTCCTAATCTCACGTTTCCTTCTTGCAGGTCCTAATGCATAATAAAAGATGTTTTATGGCTCTGATCAAAAGCTCAGAGAGTTCCATGCTAAAATCCAGTGACTGCAGGTGAGCTTGACATTTCAAGAATATGTCATGTTGTATTTGTCTGTCTTTGTTAGATTAAAGGAGCAGCAACTCTCAGACCGGAAATACATGCATTAGTAAAATTGGGCCAGAACTGATATTTAAAATAAAATGTGTTTATTGTAACGTTTTAAATTCTAGCCATTAAATTATTCATGCCCATCAGAAAAGTATCCCAATTCAGCACCTGCAAGCTCTGCTTTTTACTGGAGACAGAGAAAAAAAATACCTTTTCTTGTGAAATATTCAAATACTTCAGATGCCTAATAAAAATGCAGGTATATTATCTCCATGTTACTTATCTTGAAAGGAGGATGATGCTGAGACAATAAACTGTTTAAAAATAAATCCCTTTCTGACAATCCACAAAACAATTGGGAATGTATTCATCTCCGTTTGCCTTCCTTACTGGCAGTAAAAGCTAATAGACAACATAGTCATCAGAATGATTTTGTGACAGTTCCACAGAGGTTTAGCTAATTCTTTTCAAGTCCATTTTATTAGTCAGGAAAAAAGAAAAAAATAAGTCAAATCCTGATTTAATAAGTGGTGGATTTGAATAAATTACTCTAGTTCTGTGTTCATTGAACTTTAAACAAATTGTTCCACAATCCATTGCCAAGCAACTAGAACATATCCTTAGGAAGTTCAACAACACACTTTGATTAAATTGGTAGGGTGAACAAACAGTTTACTGGGAACTTCAGGCTTATAAAATGAAGATTTACCAAAGTGGAGTTTTCCTCATTAATTCTATCAATCGTCTATAAATAGAAGCTTATGCACAATAAATTGTTAGAATCACATTCTGTCTGAAATCATTTGTATTTCTGTAAAGTGTTTGCCCAGGATGCTGATGGCATTTTAAGACTGTTGAAATATGGCAAACTTGTCTTTAGCTGGAGACAACGACAAGAATTAAAGTCAACCTTTCTTACCAACACATATGTCCTGAAAAAATTGTTACTATAATAGCTAAGAGAGACTTGTATCTAAAAAATAACATCTGAGGACAGAAAAACTGCCATAACTTGTTTTTATAAATGTATTAACGTGTTAGGTTTATTATCTTGGGTCTTTGACCCACTGGAACATGAACAAGAGAAATGACTGCGCCCTCAGAGTGTCCTCATGAATCAGGGCAACAAAATTACCAACAATTTCAGGTACTGAAAACAAGGGTTTGGATATTATTTTTTTCAAGAGAAAATTTGGGGAAATTCTCACTGTGTTATGTATTTGGAACAACCTTTCTAACTCTCTCTAGAGAAATGAGGTGTAGGAGATTTCTAGCTGTACACCTATGGAATTAATACAGGCTGATTTACTTAGAGTTTTTGTATTTTGGCTCACAGCTTGGTCAATACAAAACTGTTATCCTAGTACAGAAGTTTAACATCCCCATTTTCTACTGTTTTCCGTTAGGATCTTTGCTATTGCTGCAGCACAGGGTCTGGGTCTGGCTGCCAGGCTTGCAGTGGAGGAGGTCAGGAAACAACAATCCTCCAGCCCTTCGCAGTTACAGAATCCTACATCTCGGCACAACGGCAAAACGGCACTTGAATCAGTTCTCCTAACTCTGGATTTTAAAAAGCTAAACAGCTAAAGCCATTCCACATTACTTTTGGTAACTACAGGATCACAGAGGGGTAAAAAGTTCAAGCTCAATCCAGCGGACCCGCTCGGTTCTGTGAAAATAGCCAATTTAGGGCTATTATGAGAAAATAACTTTCATTAAGCTTTCATCATTTGTAGTCTACTAGAGACCATCTCAGCTTTCTAAAATGTCAACATCTAAAAGTATCATCATTCTTCATTATGCTGGAGGGGGAAAAAAATAGATCAAATGGAAACGAAGAACTCTCACTTTCAGATAAGCAGAGAACGCCGAGTATAATTCCACAGTGAAAATGAGGAGCTAATGCTTTAGCACTGACACGTACTCTAACCATTTATAATAATAGAAGCAAGAAGATACTTGCATAAAAAAGTGTCTGTATTTGATTGCATCTCTGTCCTGCCATCATTCATGGGAACCTCGATAGGCTGTCATTTGGTTCTGGTCAAGGACTGTGTCATCATTTATCACCCAGGACTAATCAGGCAATGCCTAGGAAAGAGTTTTGAACTCACTGCATGACAAACAGAGCCAGTTTGAAGCACTACTGGGCCCTGATTTACAACTGGGGATGGTTAAACCTGTAACTTCCATAAAAAATTCCTATTGCAGGCTCAGTGTTCGTGTAACAGTCACTGAATCGCTGAAAACTGCAATGAAATGTATTAATAAAAGTCAAAAATCAGTGATTGCTTCACATTTTCTGGGATAAATCGTAGTGGTTAAGGTGTTGATTTACAAAGATGTGAATGCTAAAGAAACAGCACACAAGAGGAGAGGAAAGGAGGGGAGGGAAAGGGAGGAGAGCAAACTGCTTCGAGCAGAAACAACACTGACGTGACTCCAGCTCAGGACTCAGTCCTTCCCCTCAGCTCCCTGCAGTCCCTGACCAGTGAAATCACTTGTGGGAACAGACTCCCTAAATAAGACTGAGAAAACTCCTGTCCCTAAAACATCCTCCTGAAAGTTTTAAAATTAATTCAGCCAACTTTGTGCAAGGCACGGGAATTTAGAAAGAAGCCAATCCCCACTGATTTACACAAGTTTAAAAATCTTACCTCCAAATATTTAATACCTAACATTTCCCTGAGCAGGGACAATGACAAGAGACAGGAACTGAGTTCTTTTTATTTTCACTAGCCACAGAAACCATCAAAATCTCTCCAAAGATCTTCTAGGATCTAATATTTGAGTTTACACAAAAATTAAGTCCACCCATTGAGAATTATTCAAATGCAGGGAGTTTGGTTGTTACCTTGTGTGATATACCTCAGCTTCAGAAGTCTATTGCTGCGATGTAGTTCCCTGGAAAATAGAGCCTTTTGGAAAATTTTCCACAAGAAATCCTCTACTAAGCTTTAATGCTGTTTGATGCAAGGAGACTTATTTGGGGTATTAAAGATCTGTCTGTTGGAAAGATAACTTCGAATTTCAAACTTTAAGCATTCCTCAAACTCGATAACTAATACCTTTAAGAAACCCTCAAGATTATGCCAAATCTCAATATTTTGTAAAGCCACTGGAAAAAAAATCATTAAGTGCCAATCACGAATCCAGGCTGATCCACCCAGGAAATGCATTTCCTAAACCTGTTGCACTTCAGTTATCCTGGAGATGTAGCTCTCAGCCCGGGGGTTCAGCTGCCTGGGATCCCAGGCTTAGCTCGGGTGCAGCACGGCCAGCTGACCTTGGCTCAGGTTACTGAGGAAATTGAGAAGCTGTTAGAAAGAAAGTGGGATAAAACAAGCTGGAGCTGACAAAAGAAGAGAAAAGCAGAGTGAGATGGTAATTACTGCAGAATCAAGGATAGGAGAGGAAAAATACTGATGTGGAAAGGTATAAAATCTGAAGGGAAGTGGTGGGAAGGGGGACAAAGGGGTAACAATTTGAGAGATGGCAGCTCAGTCCCAGCGTGCTTTAGTTTGTCTCCAGAGCAGAGGTGATTCCCGGCCAGGAAAACCTCACCAAACCTCACCACTCAGACCAAGAATATTTCGGAGATTCATTAATGTCTTCCAGGAAAAAAAAAAAAAAAAAAAAAAGTTACTTGCAAGCAAAAATGTCGAAACTCAAGAATATTCTCAGCAATCTGTTCTATAAAGTTCAGAATAAGAAGTAGCTTTCTCAGAGTACTTTATATTTTAGCCAGATTATGCTAAAGGGTGTCTTCAAAAGCTTTTCCAGTGGGGAATGACTTGGACACTGAAGAGGGAGCTGTTTCCATACTGAGTGGCCAAAGAAGAACATCACAGAATGACCTTCCTTCATAACTGGGATCTGAACATGGAGCTTTATTAATTACACTTACAATGTCAATGTTTTCTACACCTATTTTGAAACAAACATATAGGAAAATATATTCAGGGTGCTCTAACTCTGGGCTTCAGGTCTCCCTAACTCATCAGTCGGATTCCATTTAAGGATATTGAAAGTCGTGGAGGGCAAGCTCACATTTGGAATTATAATTTCATTTCAAAATTAACCCATTTTATATTATTTTAAGATTTAATTCTACCACTACATAGAACCATCCATCTTACCTACAGCAAAGGGAGTTTCCTTTACAAATAAGTTCTAACAATTATTTTGCTATGCACTGGATTTCCAGGAATGCTCAAACTCTTGTCCACTAATATGAACTATCATCATCCATGGAAGGTTTTATTTTGAAGCATTAAACACTTAAGACTGCAAGACAGCCGTGTTTCACTTCAACTGTGTGTTCCTCTCTGCTGGTTAGATGAGCAATCAGCAGTGCTGCAAACACATTCCTGTTCTAACATTCTGGAGGGAAAAAATGGCCATTTCTCAGCCAGGCTAAAGCATATGCATTTGTTTAGCTTTTTGTCTGTTAACAAAGAACATTAATTATAAAATCTCTCACCAGTTCATTTAATCAGATGCAATCTGGTCCCTGATCACTTGAACGCATAATCAGCCTCACCCTTCTGCCTGCTTGAGAATTATTGATTTTGTCTCTCAGGCCCGGTAGCGGTCCAGGTGATGCAAATAATAATTATCAGAGCTAATATGATTATTGCATGTGGACTGATTACTATAATTAGGACTTGTTTGTTTGTGTTAAAAGGAAAAGTAAATTGCCTTGCAGGTTTTAAGGAAAAACAATAACAACAAATCTGCAGTTGCAATTATACAACCCTATATTAAATTATGTCAAGAAATCTACTGTCTGCACAAAGTTAAAATATTCTTTTCTAAAGAAGTAATATTCAGTAACATGCTGTTAGCAATAAAATATCCAAGAAAGACAAGAAAATGTTCTATATACATCTTTCCTATGAATGATATTGGAGGAGGTAACTTTCTAAATTACTGACATAGATAATTTTCCTCTGCTATTTTAATAGATACTATTTCTTAAATCACTCCTTCTGAATACTCTTTAAAAGTCTTGGATACCCCCCAAGCATCTTCAGTTGTGTTACACCTTGCTTTTTATAGAGCACCATTGAATATTTTTAGATGTTACTACTGAAGAATCAGCACCCAGAATTACGAAGTTTTACACAACATATTACACAAAGAACGGGGCATTAAAGAGATTTGCTTGGGACACACTCCCACACATGCCCAGAAGATAAACCAGTGTCCCATCAGCATTTTATACACAGGCTTTTGTAATTCCATGCAGTTTATCAAACAACAAACTCAGCAGAGAACTGTGAAAAATGGCAATAGGAAAAGGGGTTCCATTGCACTCTGCATTGCTCAGTTTAGAGGCAGGAACACTCCCACAGCCAGGGTGCTGAAAAGTGCCCCCAGTCACCACCAATTTGACTTGGCAAAACGATGGATGGCTCCACTGGGCTGAAAATTTTGCTCGTGCCTTGGATGTGTTCTCTAACACGCCTTGGGTTTACAGCAACCCATCCGATTTTGGCACACAGGACGAGATTCTGCTGTTGTATTAAGCTGCTCGCGTGTGCGTTCGAGAGATTTCACATGAGAGACAACCAAAGTGAGGGGGACAGCAAAAGAGAGAAGGCTCAGGCAGTGCTGGAGCCTGATCTGTGAAGTGATGACAAAGCTGCTTCCTTTCTCCCACCATATCTTTATCTTGTGAGGCTCTAAGTTAGCTGGAGAATAGCCTTTCTTTCGCTTGCTTTGCATGTCTATAGCGTTTGATATAATTAAACACTTATTCAAAGCTTCTCAATGCTTCTGCAATGGTGATAATATGCAATCATAAATAAATTACAATGAATTAAGAAAAAAAATTGCATCAAAATAGGAATTGAAAACTATTTTTTTTTTCTTCTTCTTCCTCCCCCCCCGCCAACCATGCCATTAACTGTGTTCTCAAGTAGAGCAACACGAGCTAGAGGATACGACCATGCACTTCCAAAACAAGTGGAGCTGTTCCAGTCCTTGAATTTTTAATGGTCATTTCTACAAGTGATTNGCTTCTGCAATGGTGATAATATGCAATCATAAATAAATTACAATGAATTAAGAAAAAAAATTGCATCAAAATAGGAATTGAAAACTATTTTTTTTTTCTTCTTCTTCCTCCCCCCCCGCCAACCATGCCATTAACTGTGTTCTCAAGTAGAGCAACACGAGCTAGAGGATACGACCATGCACTTCCAAAACAAGTGGAGCTGTTCCAGTCCTTGAATTTTTAATGGTCATTTCTATAAGTGATTAGCAGGAAACACTGGGAAAAAAACAATGAAATATTAACATACTTCTAATATTATTAGAGAATCACCAAATGTTTCCAAATAACTGAAGATATTGACTGAATAATATAGCAAGGACATAAATCTCCTAGGAGCTTAGACTTTTTGTTTGACTTCAAAGTCTAAGTTCTACTTTTAGAGGACAGAGCACCTCAACCCAAGACTTTTTTTCCCCCCCGAAAACTTGCTTTTAGTGTCTGGACATTTTTTCTCCTTTCTCTATTCTCACAGAAAGAGAGAAAAGGTGAAAATATGTCTAAGAGGAAAGTAGCCTAAAAAGTGTGAAGGCTTCCACTCAAGTTTAGGTGCTGTTCTCCACCCTCAGCACAGGAACAGAACATTGCAGCTCCTGTGAAGAATGGAGAGGTTGTTCTTGAAGAAAATGACTCTTTCTCTGCCCACTCATAGCCATGAAGTTTCACTACAGGTTTGGATAAAGTTATATTATTATTTCCATTACAGTCTCACATTTCTAAATCAATACACAAGAAAGAAAAAGCATTTCTTCCTCTTCTTTCTTGTTTAGCTATTCCTCTGTACAAAAGACAAGATGTATGATCTTACAGGAAAATATATTTTATTTAAATGGAAAGGTGATTAACCTAAAGGAGGAAGGAAAACATGCAGACAATAAATAAAAATGTCCAGGTAACAGCTGCAAATTTTTCTGGGAAAAATATTACCGCTTTCTAAGAATCTCTATTTGTTTTGTGTCTGTTTAATACGGTTGATAGCAGACAGAGCATGGACTACAGCAGAAAGCTTGTTCTTATTTTATAAACTAAATGTTGGAAAATAAAGTGTACACAATAAAATCTAACACTGTACTCCAAAGGGAATTACAAGCACATGCCAAAGCCCTCTTGTCAGAGGAATATAAGCAAAACTAATTAGCTGAACTATGTTTTCATTGTAAATTTTGTCAGGAAGTCATTAAAGCTGTTTTCACAATAATACATTCAGATCTACGGAAAACTCAGCTCTCCCAACTCATTACAATTGCAGTTGACAGCGCTGCATATTTGGGATATTCATTCCCTTTAATGAATGCAGGGATCTCCAGCCCTGAATTCCACAGCCGATCCTGCAAGGGATCCCTTCCCTTTCCACTGGCAACGTTCATCTACATTCATCAGCTCGACAGTGTAAAAGCAGCAGTCACTGCAATTTCAAATGAATGTCCAGATAACAGAAAGAAAAAGTCTTCTGAAGTTTAGCCCTATTTTATTATATTTATATTTGCAGAAGCATCTAAAGCACATACATGACCACGGTCCAACTCAAAAACTTATCTAAGAAACTGTAGAAAAGATAAATCTCGAGAAAGACAAGATAATGCTTGCACAGAATGTGTTTCATGATACGTAAGAAGCAGGGAGGTGACTCAGCGCGGGCTGCGTTCGGTGTGGGACTCAGGCACAAGCACGACCTCAGGGGGTTGAGTGCCCCAGGCCGGGGCCCTGGGCCGTGGGTTCAGTGGGCAGGACTCCTGCTGGAAACCTGCCCAGAGCGTCCTTGCTCGGCCATAACCTCACGCACGGGTCTCGGGTTCAGCTCTGCCCCAGCCCTCAGCTGTATTTTGGCTGTCACACTGTGTGGGGGTGTTCTCAGCAGTGCCCACAGCTGGGCACACACACCTGGGCACTCACACCTGGGCATACACCTGAGCACTCACCTGGGCACACACCTGAGCACACACACCTGGGCACACACACCTGAGCACACACCTGAGCACTCACACCTGAGCACACACCTGAGCACACACCTGAGCACTCACACACCTGAGCACACACCTGAGCACTCACACCTGAGCACACACACCTGAGCACACACACACCTGAGCACTCACACCTGGGCACTCACACCTGAGCACACACACCTGAGCACACACACACCTG
>VYZQ01067953.1:24988-36940 GCA_013400655.1 Mystacornis crossleyi | reverse complement strand
CACCTGAGCCCACGCGTGAGCACGCACACACCTGAGCACTCACACTCGGAGCACACACACTTGGAGCACACACACTCGGAGCACTCACACCTCAGCACACACACTTGGAGCACACACACTCGGAGCACTCACACCTCAGCACGCACACCTCAGCACACACACACCTGACCACTCACACCTGAGCACACACACTTGGAGCACTCACACTCGGAGCACACACACTCGGAGGCAGCCGCCACGGTGCTGGAGAGCAGAGCTGCTTCCCCAGCTTCGAGCAGGACTCGCTGCCTTCTAAGGGAACTGCAGCACGGGAATACAAATCTTCCAAATGGCTTGGCTGTTTGGGAAAACTAAAAAATTCACTTTGAGTATTCGGTAGTTATTGAGGGTTAGCTAAATTTAGGACAGCTTCAGACTCTCATGGAAGGGGTCTAGTTTCTAAGGCAAAGGTCATTTTGAAATTACTGGAATGCTGTGGGGACAGAAGAAATAACTTCGAGTGGCAATCCTAGCTATGAAAAGATCATTTCATAACTCTTTCTTCTTGGTAGCTTATAAAAGAAGCCTATAAATTAGCACAAAACCAAAACCAAACATAAGTCCATTTTTCTCTCAATTCCCTCCTTAAACAGAATACTGCCTTGGAGAACGAAATAATAAGTGATATACATAACTTTATAATCCTCTAACTGTGATCCATATCCCTCCCTCTGGTCAGATACTTAAATAAAATGTGAAAAGGAATCACTTCTTAAAGAAGATGCATTTTTCCCAGCTGCCACATACCTCCGAAGTTGATTTTGCAGAAGTAATGAACGATCTCCTTAGGGCTAACCATTTATTTACATAAAACAGTCACGTCTCACAGCCTTTGTAAAGGAGGTCTCCTAAAAGTTTCTTTCCCAAGATAATATTCACTGAGCAATGGTGATTCAGTGATTGTTAGCATTTTACAGACAGGCATATATTTCTCTCTCTCTAAAAGGCCAGAATTTCTTCCACAGGTGGGACAAAACTCAATTTTTTCTTTTATTGTCATAAACCCAGCACTGTCCCCGCTCTCTATTTCAGCCCTGCAGCTGCCCAGGGATGCTCTGGTTGCTCTGTCTGCCAGCCAAGGGATAAGTGCTGCCTGTTAAAGCCCTTCAGCTGAAGGAAATCTCAGGGGCATTTTCCACCACATTCTTCTTTCATCTATTTGTTTGAAATGTTTTGGTTCATATTTTTACCATATTTTTTTTTTCCTCTCGTTGAAATTTAACATGTTAAAGACATTCACCCACTAAATACAAACGAAAATACAAGTTTTGCACCTGCACAAAGAAGTTTAAAAGCAGACAGGCTCAAAACCCTTCAAATTTATTTGAACTGAGAAATGTTTATTTCATGATTACTGGGTTAGCATATTAGAAACAACTTCTTACAAATGTCTAAGGTCCCTACTAGCAGAGAATGCAGTGCCATTACAAGAATTTCTGAAATTTATGCTTGCAACTCTATATAGAAGAAAAATAAAATGCAAAGAGGCACTAACATACTAAATATAATGGGTTTGAACTTCCCAGATCACTTCAAGATTCTTTTCTTCATCTGTTTTCTTCCCATCACAGTTTAAAATCCTCTTTAGTTTATTTCCAGATTAAATATTTTTATAAAAATCTCACCATCTGCAACTCTCATCTCCAGAAAGGAAGCCAAATATGTTTGCAAAAGCAGGATTACTTGTGAGGATTTGGAAATGAATTGAATACATAGAAAATTAGGGAGAGACATACCTGTCCCCGGGAAATTTAAAAAAAAAAAAAAAAAAAAAACAAAACATTTTCTTGTTTATTGAACTCAAACCTATTTTTAACTGGGGAGATTAAAAACTGGTTTTCAGCACCCTGAGAACTTCTGGTTGCAAAAAGAAAAAGGAAAACTAGGGGCACTTTATATCTGGTTTTGCTCTGAAAGGAATAAGTCATAGGTACCAGGGTGACTGAGTATGAGAGACCAAAGGAGATATTATGGAAAGAAGGGGATATATTTCTTTTTCCTTCCCACTGACATTTATTTTTCTGTAAAAGTTAAGGGGCAGCTTGTCATTGAAGAGGGGCAGATCCAAGCCCTCCCCAGCCCAAGGGAATGTGAGCTCCCCACTGTGAAGGGGACACTTGCAGCAGGGCAGCACTGGAGACATGGAATTATCCCCTTGTGCAGGCATCCCAAGGAGGGCACTGCACCCCCAGAATCCCCGGGCTGAGGGGTCACACCCCAGCACAGCCCTGCTCAAACTTCCTTCTCTTTCCAGGGAAGCAACCCCTAAGAGGAGAGGGCACTGCCCAGGGTTGCCAGACACTTTCTGTTGACAGTGAAACCCAGGAGGAAGAATAAGAGTAAAGTCCATTGTATTTGTACACACTTGTGAGGTATATCCCCTATTTAGGGCTCAGGTTTCCAGTTATTAACTTTTTTTTTTTTTTTTTCCTCTCTGTAAAAGAAGAAAAAAATTTACAATGGCAGCTCAGGAAACCTGTCAGGTTGATTAGACTGGGCTGCCAAGAACTGCAAACTGTGACTTGTATTTGAAAGCGTTTTACAATGGGAAGCTGACTACAAGCAGATGGCAAAAATGGCTGCACTAATTTTGGCTAGAGAGGCCTGGAAGTGAAGAATAGTGCAGGTCACAGAAACATGGGAGAGAGCACAAGAGAGGCTTTCCCTGATGCAAACGGCCTCTGAAAGGACAAGCTGTTGTGCAAACTGCATCCCCTGACCAGAGTGAGTCCATCCAGCCCAGGAAAAACTCTCCCTTAGGCCTGCAGAGGTTCTGTAGCCACAAAGAATCTCGACTTGGATACTAAAATCGCCTTCTTTGCGCAGCTCAGCTTGGACTGTGCGTGATTACCTTTGCTAATTGGTTTGGCAACTTCCCTAATTAGGGACGAATTGTTTTACATGTTAAAGGTTCATCAAAGAGATATTATCCCAATCAGGATGTATCCAGTTTACTGCAACATCCACTGGCAGTTTTTTTCATAAAAATCTACCAGACTTCTTTCTTCTTTTGTTTAATCTCCCCAAATAATTTGCAAGCTCACGTATGACATTGTGTAGGTCAAAAAATTTGAGCAACTGAGTTCAGGAGTGTGATGGAATTTATGTTATCACATTCACCACATTAAGATCTTGTGTTTCTCCACTACAACAAACTAAAATATCCTTGGAATAACAAAGGCGTTTGATTTCTAAACTCAGCAAATGAAATCTCAGAGCAGCAGAGAACATGGCAAAAGTCACTTATAAGGATAATGCATTAAGTCTTTAAGACAAATTACTCAGGGTTAGGTAATTTGCCTTAGAGAAGAAACAGGGGTGTCATCACTGGCACATCACGATTGTATGGACATCTGTACAAACTATTCAGCTACCTCAGCTTCCGCGAACATTTTATCTTCCAGACTAAATTCATTATCTCTAGAACTGACCAGTCCCCTTGGTCTGACCTCTTGTTCTTTCCCTTTAAAGCCCTCTCACCTGGGGGAGAAGCGAAAGCTGAGTGACTTTAGTTCAACTGCTCCCTTTCAACTTTCTGTTTCTTCTCCCAGACCCTTTTTCCAGCTGACAGACTATCTCCTTTAAAAGCAGAAGTTACGTGTCCTTCCCAACTTCACAAATGTCCAAGAGCATCCAAGCGAGTTGGCCTAATTGAATTACTTTGTTTTTTCTGTATGTTTTTTTCTGTAAGTATGTTAAGTTGCAAGCCTTTGTTTTGCTATTATAACCTCGGGCTACAGTAAATGAATTCCCTGCTGCCTTTGAAGGGAGAGATGAAGTAAAATTCCCCAAGTGCAAAATCAAGCAGAGAAGAAAGCCTCTTCTGGTTTGCTTGAAATATACATCTTGTCCTGCTTTTCCTTTAATGTTTTCTTTTATGATAAGAATCAGTGAAGGGCAGGTGGAGGGGTTTTTTCTCCCTCTCATACAACCACCAGTTTATTACAAAAACATATTGACGACTGCAAACCATTGTAACTCCCATTAATCCACTTGTTTACGTCAGATCAATCCACTTATTTATGTGTCAGATCAGACAAAAGTCGGGTTTCTTCTTTGACTTCCCACACTCTGCTAACACTTTAACACATTTTTGAGCATCACTATGAAGCAAGAGCCTCCTGTGGTTAGTTTGTTGATTCTGGGTTCTTTTTGCTTCAGCTCTGCAGTCTGGTTGGCACGGGGTTGAAACTAATGAAGAATGATTTTTAAATTGCCAATGTGTCATGATTTAAGACAGACTCTTCAAACCAAACCAGGGCTCGGCTCTCAGTCACTCATTTTGCAGCTCAAAGCTGCTCCAACCACTTAGACTGGCTCGACATGTGGAAACATTTGCAAATGCCCACAGGCAGCCAGAGAGTTCCTCCCCAGATCAAACTAAATCTCAGGCAACAAAATAGCTCTTTTTTAATAGCAGCCACTCTCTAATCAATCCTAAACACCCCCACACCATCAGAGCTCCCTCCACAACCCATCTGGAAAAAAATAAGAACATATTTTTTTATACTATTATGAAAACTAACTTTAGGTTATAATAAGAGAGCTGATAACTTCCAAGCTAAGAGGTGAAGTTCACTAATTAAGGAAGTGAACTTCAATACTTCAAAACTCAAGATTTTTTTTTTTAATATGAAGAATGCTTTTGTGTTTTTGTTCAGAAAACAAATGTTATTGCTCACACTTGAAAATCTCTGTGTAAGAATCCAGTGCACCTGAAACAAGCCATGTTTGAAGCCTTAGCAAAGGCCTTTAAGAATATGTGGGCTGTTGTGAGATGTATCTGAACTATTTGAAAACAACTGAGAGTCTGAGTGGATCACAGACAACAGCCTGGGAAATGTTTTAATAAAACATTTATAAAACTTAATAAAGTTTTATAACTCTCTCTCTTCCTGGGAGAATGACACAATGATGATGTGATGATGAAGGCAATTAGAAGGCATAAACAAAAACAGTGACCATTAATTAGAGGAAAAATAAAAATTCCATATATATATATATATATAAATGGAGGATTACAAAGAGTCACACAGTGTTAAACTGTTCAGATTACACATCAGAAGTGCTAAAAACCATTATCTACCACAAGCTATAACTTGTGGTTTTCCAGTCTTTGCAATATTGAAGATCTTTGTATTTTCTTAGAATCAGATGTGAAAGCTTTGATTTGCTCTATCTAGAAACCCACTCAACTAAATGCTCTTTTTTGCATATTTTAAAAGCAAAGCTCAGAAAATCCTTGTTCTATTTTGAGCTCCATATCTGACATTATAGTCAAAAACCTGTAGGAAATAATGTTTGCTGTAAGAATCTATTAAATGAGCCATAAAAACATAGCACTATTCAGCACTATTTAAACTTAATTTTAGTACTTTTTCCCAACAGTATTTTAAGTTCTGTTTTGTAGCCATTGGCATGGTTTGACACCTGTAGAACAAGGCAGGCAGGCAGCCTGGTGATAAAAAGGGATTTCTATACCTTTTGAATTAGTGTTGGTGCACCCATTTAAAGATTTCTAATACAAAAATAAATTATGTCGGTTAATATAGCTTGATGTACTCTAATTAATATAATTGGCAATACTAATTTTGCTTGACTACAGTTTTTAATAAGCTCTTGACATTTCTATAAATAAATAGACTGTTTGCAGGGATTTTGATGACTTTGTGTCAATCCACAAATAACAGCCAAACTGCTGACTACTTCTTGCAGTTACACTTATTTAATACTGTTTATAAAACATAAAAATATGTTTTTGGTCACTGAAGAATGAAAATGTTCACTTAGAAAGAATGTCTGGTTTGTACAGTGAGGCGAAGTATCAATAATCAATAAAAATGTAATAAGTTTATTGCTTTAGACCAGTGTATTATTGAACGGAGCCATATTTTAGATCTTATATTAGTCTGTGCTATAAAAATTATATTCACGTTTAAATCAGTAGTAAAGTTACTATTTGCAGTTACTTGTTTGGTTTTAATTAACAATTCTCAGTTAAAACTCCTCTCTCTCTACCTGCAAACAGCAACACCTTACTTGTGCCAGCAGCCAGGCTGGTGGGAAGCTCAGAACACACATTTCAAAGTGGGAAAAAGTCAATCTTCAGGCTTTCAGCCCCCTCTGCACTGCCCTGAGACAACTTTCAGGCTTTCAACACCCTGAGATAATTTTCCTATTTTCTTCGAAAAAAACTCAAAAAGAATAGGAAGGATGTTTCTAATAAAAAGATGTTAGCATGAAATCCTAGATAAGCCTTTGTGCTAAAGCCCCACAGAATTCAGTGACATCTTTTGACTCGTTTGCAAAGCAGTGACCTCGGCAGAGATCCGTGGCTGCTGGGAGAGGTCCCTCACTGGGATAAAGCAGAGCTGAAGCAGCCCTGCAGGCTCCCAGACAGCCATTCCCTGTTCTTCTTTCTTCCCAAACCTCACGTTTCTTTTCCTCGCTTTTGGCTGCTCAACCAGCACCAGCTCTGCTTTCACTCACTGTGAGCAGCCAGTCAGGAGGGGATGAACTGCCCTGGAGGGGAGGGTAGCAGTTCCCAGCCTCTGGAGAACTAAACAACGGAGTTATTAGCAGGGCTTTAAACAGAGAGAACACGTTTGCATTTGATATTAGGGGGAAATTCTTCCCTGTGAGGGTGGGCAGGCCCTGGCACAGGGTGCCCAGAGCAGCTGTAGCTGCCTCTGGATCCCTGGCAGTGCCCAAGGCCAGGTTGGACAGGGCTGGGAGCAGCCTGGGATGGTGGAAGGTGACCCTGCCATGGCAGGGGGTTGGAAAGAAATGGTCTGGAAGGACCCTTCCAAGCCAACCCATTCTGTGATTCTGTGATTTGTTCTGAGGAAGAAGAGAGAGGATACACGTGCATTTTACAGCAAGCAGCACCCAAGTATTCCTAAGACTCCAAATATTCAGATAAAAGCAATCTGCAGTGTATAAAGTAGATGCTGAAAATCCTCTACGGTTGTTATTCCCTAATTTCTTGCTCTTTTAGACAAGCATGTTTTTCAACTGTTATGTTTCTAGAAAGTGAAGTTTTTTTTTTTGTTTTTTTTTTTTCATTCTCCATATGTAGATTTATTTGGGAAAGAGTCTAGTGTTGACACAAAGCAACATTCTTGCATGTTTCATAAACTCCGGGATAAAAAGCAATTATCATTTATTTTTCAGCTTTTCTCATTAGTCAGTGTTGAGTGCAACCACACACACACACGCAGAATCTCAGAAGTACAAAGATTTGTGTACTGTCAGTTTTCACCCCATCTCATTAGTGCACACTGTGATTTGTTTCTGTATATGTTGATTATGAAGAAAGGGTTTATTTGTACTTTACGTTCATTCAGTTTTTCAGATCTACACCAGGACTGCGGCAGAACACCCCAAAAGCAGAGTTCAAAAGACAAACACGATTTGCATTTGTCTTTATGGTGATGTAAAAACATTCCAAGGTGGACAAAAGCTAAAATGCCTTCTGGCAAAATCAACAACCTTCAAACTTACAAAGTTGTGCCTGTGTGTTCCATCAGTTTGTGGGAAGGAAGAGTGACTAAAAATAAAGAAAGAAAGAAGATTTTGCTCCACTTCTGACTATTGTGAGAGACTTCTACAGATGAACTACGTGATGTGCTTCCAACTGATCACTTTCTGTAAATTCTGATCTCAATGTAGGAATCTATTTTTAGAGCCTGGGAACATTTGATCACAGGTACCTGGATTTTCCTCTCCAGCACAAATAATGGAAGAAATATTTGCATGAAAGTATCATGGAGAAGAATGAAGTTCAAAACAGGACAAGCAAAACATTTTAAGCAAACTAAACCCCAAGCTTTCCCTTCTCAGATGTTGACTTATGAAAAGTGTAAAAGCTCCCTCACAAAGCGAGTCACTGCTGGATAAATCACTGTAGGAGCAGAGGGGCTGGATTACAGATTGCAAAACTCAAGCCTCACTATTTTGAAGTGTTCAATCCATCCTGTTTTAAGAAGTTTTAATCATTTTCTTGTTTAGTCTTACTGACAAGGATGGATGTGAGGACACTCCCATGTATGGATAACCCACAGACCTCAGCTTCCACCTTTTTCTCTGAAATACAGAAGTTGTTTAAATTAATGGGTTGTCACCAGTGGTCACCTTTCTGGTCCCAAAAGAATGAAGAGCTGGAAAAAAATAGAAAATCCATTTGACCATCCATCCATGAAGGGAGAGGTTAATACTGGTCTGTTCAAGGTAAATAAGTTATGGATATCTAACCACATATTAATAAAAATTTGAGGTGATTTCCTCAGAACAATTACTGTTTTTCATTACTCTCCATTTATCAACTTCAACTATATTTAGTAGTGAAACCAGGACCACTGTCTGCAATTCTGGCAAAGCTGGAGACGTGTCAGTTCCACGCAGGAAAATTTCAGCTAGCAGCCACAATAAAAATTTTCTAAATATATTAAAAAAATAAGATTAATAATCAGATACTTGGATTTTATTTTCATTTCCTTAGTATTCACCTTGCCTAGGATAGCAAAAACATTTTCATCTCTGAAATGGACACAGATGAAACTTCACAAAGACTTCCTCTCCATGCCTGAGGAAAAATAATACTGACAGGAATTGGTACTATGAGTACAACTGCTGCCCTGCTGTTTTAATGTGATTGCAACAGGACTGCTGCACAGAATCCATGGAAAAGAGCTGCTGCACTTTGCTGCCTGTCAGACGCTTTTTGTTCCAGGTGGTTTTGCTGCTGGTGTTCTGATCCTCTCTGCCAAAGCTGCAGTGGCAGTGAGAGCCAAGCCAGCAGACACACAGAAAGGACCCAGAGCACAGATGATTCGTCCCTCTTGCTGCCTGGACAGCAGTAGGAGAGGTCCTGACACAGAACCAGGCCACACCGAAACAAACCCCTCCAAAAGTCAGAGAAACTCTCCTCAGAGTGTCACCATCTCTCTGCTGCCGTGCCTGTCCAAGCCAACGACTGCAGAAGAGAGGACGTGTGTAACTCACTCTCGTTAAATTCTTTTAAATTGACATTAAATCCTCTTCATAGACCACGGAGCGCTCTGCAAGCCTGACTCCCACATGTCACAGTGAGGACATTGATCTGATGCTGGAGACACCGGGATCCTTAACTGTTCTATTGACGTCCTGATTTCAAATCTGAGACGTGAGTACTTCAGAGCAAGAACAAACCCGGCTGCTTCGCACCTCCAGTCAGATATTTGAACAACATGTCAAATGACATCCAAACATCCACCCCGGACTCATCTTGGTGTCAGGCAATATCAATCTAAATATTAAAGATACCTTGACTCCTTGAGCACAGACTGTAGATGTAATTTTCTGGCAGTTAAGCATGAAACACCTTCTAAAGCACTAACAGCTATTTCAATACTGTGTGCAAGCCTGGCTCCACTCATCAAAAAATATGCAAGGTACTTCAAAAAAACCCAGAGACATCATAATCAAAGGTGAGGAAGGCTTTGTGCAGCAGGGGCAGTGAACAAACAGCTCTTCTCCTGTCAGAAGAGCTGACTTTGGGTGCATGACACCTTTACAGTGAGTGGCACAGGGAAGGCAAAGACTGACTGCTCACTGTGTTTTTCTTGTGCTGGAATAAGAGTAGAAGAACTTCTGGGAGGCATCAAGAAAAACTACCAAGAAAGAACTAAAAATAAAAATAAAAATAAATAATAATAAAACAAAAACACACACCAAAAAAAAAAAAAGTTCCTTTTTCAGACACTCTGTAGTTAAACTGAGGGATTCATTGGTGCAGAATGCTATGAAGGCTGAGGGTTCACCAGAAGCTGGATTAATTTGTGAAACTAAAATATATTAATTATATCTATAAGAATCAAAGGTACAACAAAGACACAGACTATCAGAAGCTGAGAATAAGACCTTCTACCTTTCCCACTGATTTTTTCTTCTCTAGAAAGAAGACACTGGTCTAGAAAAAAACATGAGAAAAGCCAAACAAGTTCAGGTGAGAAGTTCTTAACTTCTAGTTTGCAGTGCCTGGAATACTTCAGCTATAGCTGATTTACAGTTTCCTTTCCCCACTATTAATCAGTCTAGCTTTCAGACCCAAGCAGTTGGTGACAAATATGTGCTGGGGGTGTGTGGGGTGGGGGGTGAGAAATACCGAGTTATTCAAAGAACCATGACTTTTTCCATGGCATAACTAATGGTGGCAAACAAATTCACTTCAGTGAATAGGCAGCTCATTACCAAGGGTCTGTTTTTCTGGCCTAATTGTGTACCATGCTACAGTAGATTTCTTTTTTTTTAATATATTATTATACAGTAAAATAATCAAGAATTTCCTTCTCTTTATTCACTGCCTTTTATTCTACAGGGGCGTTGGGAGTTCTTTGTCCTCTGCCTACAACAATTCCTCATTTAGCTACACTCTAGAGAAAATGAAGTGTCATTACGGGTTTTCTATCTGCAAGAAAGTTTATAGGTGCTAAATTTACATTATCATATAGTCCAAAATGCTGTTTTGGGAGTGAGGACAACATTTTATTCTTCACTCAAGGTTGTTTCCCTGATTTAAAGCACTGAGTAAATTATGTGTTCTCTTGCTCAGACACAGGTAAAATAACGACGCCACAGGCAATCAGTTTTGGAAAACAAATGGTTGAAGGAGGCAGTTCCTTTCATGAAAGAGCATCTTCAGATATCAACCATTATTCCAGGGACAATCACAGATTGAAAATATCTAGGAAATTCTAGAAAATATCTAGTATTCTTGGAACCACAAGTCTTGGCACACAGTTAAAAGGACAAAGTGATTCCATGTGAGACCAGCAGCACCCGGAGCTGCCACGGACAAGGAGCTCGGGATGGGGAAAAGCAGACAAGAGGCCAGAACTGTAACACACAATAAAAATGCACTTGGGGGTTCTCTTTTCTGCCTACCAGTCTTCCCCTGCAGCTTTTAATATAGATGTGTCAGTTCTCTCAAGGCAAACCTGCACTAAAGTTGTAATCCAAGAGAAGTTCAGAGCAGATCTACCAAAACCTTGTGTGCATTCCTCAGTGTGGCATTTGCTCATGTGGTGGATACCTTGTGGCAAAAAACAAAAACAAAAACAAAATATTTTTTTAACTTTTCTTTTGTTCTTTTCCCCCCTCAGTAAAAAAAAAAAAAAAAAAACAACCATTGGAAGCAAACAAATGAAGAACCAAATGGCAAAGCAGATTGGATTGTTATTGCCAAATGGTGTTCCAGACACAAACTAATTAGGAGATAAAATGGACCAACATACAAAATAAGCAATTAAAGGCTGTGGATCACAGAGTGGGAGAGACAACAGCTCTGCAGGGCTGTAGTGAGAGACATTTGGCATTTAGCTCTCCAGAAACCTACTCATCTCCAGTGAGGAATAAAATGAACAGAGCAGGGGATGGCATCTTCAAACTGAAGAATCCTCGTTTGGATTCCAATTTTATAATGAGCCAAAAGCCCTCTAAGGTATTGATACAAACCCTTGGGAAAGAGTTAACCTCTGTCCTACAGATTATTGTGCTGATCTTTGACACTCAGCACTTACCCACTTACCACAAAATTTGGGTTTGAGCCTTGAACATCTCCCACATAACTCAAAATCTAGTATATTAGAAAAAAAATAAATAAAAAATTATTTGAAGAATGGATTTAGCTTCAGGTGTTAAGACAAAGCACGGTAATATGCATGTTTTAGCAGGAAGGACCCAAAACATGAATTTATCAGCCATTTACTGTTCTTCCATCCTCCTCAAAATTCAGAACAAGTCACACCTCAGACAGAATTATTCCCAGACAGGAACACACTCACATGCAGGCTCACAAAAAAAAAAAAAAAAAAAAGGCTCAAAAAGGCACGAGCGACCACAAGAGACCAATACTATTTCTTCTTGAGAGTTCTC
>VYZQ01067953.1:6271-20745 GCA_013400655.1 Mystacornis crossleyi | reverse complement strand
AAAAAAAAAAAAAAAAAAAAGGCAGTGGATAAAGCAAACAGCTTTGATCTTTATTTTACAAGTAAGTAGCTTAAAAAAGTCATAATAATTTAATCCAAAATGATGGCACAAAATAAAATGGAAATCATATCTAGTCTACTGGTTCATCATATCCTAGAGCATTACATAGATAAAAATCTAAGTTCGCATTAAAAAAAAAAAATATAGAACTACAGACCTTGCAACTACAAGGACTTATTTAATACCCCTTCCTATAATAAAATAACACTCAGTAGCATCAATGTTATTATTAATGACCTTTTCTATTTATCTTCTAACGAAATTGAAGAATAAAACATCATGTTAAATATCTTTTACTATGCAAAACATGGTGAACTTCTGCTTCCTCACTTTTTGTTATTTCTGCTCCTGTCTCCTTGAGTTGCCTGCTTTGTCTTTATTCGCATTTGTTTTGTGTACTATCAATAGTGGCCACGCTAAACAACAAAATATGTGGCCAGGATGGTGAATTTGGCCTTTGGGATCAGGAGTGAGTGCATGAAATGGGGGGAAAGGAAGGGAGTGCTGATGGGGGAAAAGCAGCACAGTTGTCATTCTTTTATTAAAAGCCTGCTGTGCATCAGTCCCAGAGTGTCTATCGGTCTTTCTTGAAAATATATTGAATTTTAGCAAAACCATGTAGGAACCAAGTCTAGTCTTTGGTGTTACTCAGAAACACAGGACACTGCAAATTGCCTGCAAGCTCCAGAACGGCCAAAGGTAGTTTCACAATCTACTTTTGGACATTAGAGGGGTATCCCCGTCAAAATGAAGAGATGAGAAGTTAGCAAGAAGAAAAACAATATTTGTTTCTTGAAATAGGCAAGGAACAAACAGCAGAGGAGTCCAGAGGTCAAATTCTCCTCAGATAACCTTTCCGCCTTTCCTGAAGTATTTGCAAATCCTGACAAGACCATAATTTAATTTAATTCAATGAAATGAGAGAAAGGTCATATTTGCATGAGAAAATAGTTAGGTGAGACGAGCCGTCAGAAGAAATAAACCACTGCATTTGCACCCAAAACCTCCAGGTAGGGCAGTAAAAGGAATTTTTTCTATTCAAAACATTGCCATAAACAGCATCTAAAGATATTTCAAATACAATTATTTGTGTCCTTATGGAGTAATTGAGTCCAAAGTTCATATTAGGAACAAGCTGGTGTTTTCCTACACAATAAACAAGGTTTGTTTTATTTTCCCATTTTCCTTTTAGAAGTCTTTGGAAAACAATGCAAACCAAAATTGCGAAAAGTTCCACAAGCAGCCTGTTTGCCAGCATCTCAAACAGAACTGCATTAATCAATCTTAAAAGATGTCACATAAAGCTTATAACAAATTCACTTTGCACATTAAACAAATCCCTCCGTGACCATATTAATATCAGTACTTATGCACTGATCCAGTGGACAAATTATGCTTTACCCTGGACGCATCCATGGCCCTAATTGCACAGGAAAATTAGTCTGCAAGTGATCGAATCTCGCCAATTATTTATTTAATTTACTTGTTAACAATAAGAAAATCCTCTCATCCTAATGAGAAAAAACTCTACCACAGAAATATACCTCTCCGCATCCAAAGGAAAAAGGGAAAAAAAAGCAAACCCCATAGTTTGATAGATATTAAAGTTATTTCTGTGATCCTCTTATCTCTCAGCTTGCAGACGGATGGACAATTTAATGAAAACCATCAGTCTCCCTCCTATTAAAGCCACAAAGAATGACCAACTTCTTAGCAAGAGAACAGCTAAAATACCTCAGAAGTGCTCTGATCATCCCATGTGTTATTTCCAGCTGCAGCCTTACAAAATGCCTCAGTTTTATTAAAATAGGCTCTCTGTTTCTTAAATGTATTTCTTCATTAATTAATTTGTTGAAGTTTAGCTACTAGTTAGCATTCATTAAACCATGACTATATTAGCATAATTTACAGCTCTAGTGCTGAGAGATCTCCATTCCATAACTCTTAGGAAGAACAAGTGCTGCGTGCTAGCTCAGGATCCCCAACCCAGCATGTCAGCTATCCTCCTTTCCTGCATTCCCACAAGTTTCTAACTGCACCACAAACATCTGAGAAAACCATCTGCTTTGGATCTCTGGTCATTTGGGTATTTTCCAAAGAGAACCAAACTCCAACAAGATTTCCAGTATTAGGGCAGGAGTTCTGCCAAGCCAGATACAGAATCTGAATTGTTTTACGGAGTAATTCTCAGGTTCCATGCAGATATCCCTATGTTTCTGGCAGCTTCTTAGATTTTAACTATTTCTTGTCTCCTTGTTTTTCAAACTGGCACCAACTTTTTGTAACAAGTGAAATACTCATTAGCTTAAATTAATTCCCAATGAGTAGAGCTCACATAATTCCCTGTAACTAATTCTTGTTCTGCCTGCAGCTGCACCACTGATCTGCCCATTGCTTCTGCACCTTGACATCTCTTCTACTCAACAGTGCCACGACTTCCCACATCTCCCTCTCCTCTGCACACTCTCCTGTTGATTCACCTCATTATATTCCACACAATGTTTCACTCTTCTGTTTTGTCTTTTACTCCCGGTCTCATTAAGACTCAAATCTGTCGTTCGATATTTCTCCCCTCCGTGCACCATATATTTATTTCCACACACACTTCAGTGCTATCAGCTCTGAGTGCTTTTGATGTTCAGCATCACATGTTCGTTTGGGATGACACACAGATTCCTATTGGCTTTTGGCTCCTGGAAGGTTTTTCATCTCTGTCCCAGCGGTGAAATGAAAATAGAGATCTGAGAATTTTCAGTGCTTTTATTTGACTGTTTTCTTCTCATTTGGAGTTTTGGACAGAATATGCATTTTTAATTATGCATCACACAAAAACACTCTCTCCTGCAATTGATACATATTCCAAAATATCATTTCCCTCTCTTCTGCATTCCATTAATTTATGACTTGCTGAGCTCTATCTGTTAGAAATGTTTCAAATTCTGGAATTCTTTCCCAAATCACTGACAACTACAGGAACAAAAAAGCATTATTTCAGTTGCAGCAACCCACTCATTTTCCTAGTCCAACAGACACATTTGTTCACTAGGTGTCTATCAAACCTTGGGTTGTTGAATCATTTTTGCAAGAAATACACTTCTGCAATACTTTCACAAGGTAGAGAAAGAGAGGCAGAGTGAGATTTAAATGGCCATGACTAAGCACATAAAGGAGACAGCTTAAACTGACTGTAATTTGTTGCTCTAATTGTTGCTCCTGGAATCCCAGACACCAGAAATGCCATGAATTTAAATTCATGCTCTGGAGAGGTAATGTAGCTGGACAAGTAATGCCCAACAACTTCCACTAACATATATTGAAGATATAATAATTACAAAGTGATAGACTGACAAAACCAGGAGCGAGTCATATCAGCATTCCAGGGAAGATCTGCACTGTGTTATATTTAGTTCCAAAAAAATGATGCAACTTTTAAGGAGAGGGAAGAGTGGCACATTACAGCAAGCTAAATACACCCCCAGAGACATTACAAAGAATTAGTCTCACTGTGGAGGACACGACACTCACAATGCAGAGTTTCAGAGGACTCATCCTGCATTATTTTCTATTAATGCTCAAGACTATTCAAAAGGGAAAGGTCACATAGATGGCCATTCCTTTCACATCATAAGAAGAAGATAAATGTGTGACTAGCACTAGGCCACTGGGTCACTATGACTCACCAAAAAAAAAAAGGGGAATAAAACAGAATCTTTTCAAAACTAGATCAAGAAATGAAATAATGGGAAAAGTGCAGGCACAAGTCAGCAAAACATTTGAAATTCTATAAGCTGGCAAACCACTGCTTGGGACAATTAAAGATATCCAAGTTTCTTAAGAATTTGAGTCACAATTCAATTTTTTTACTGCATCTCTCAGCTCAGGAGACCCACTGGGTTTCCACATCATGGAGTCAGAGGACACTAAAATGCAAAGTTTACACATGAAGTCAGTTTAACTATCCCTGCACACTACAGGAGCCATGGTGAGTCGTGGCATTCCAGATTAACTGACGGCACTGAACAATCCTGAATCCTGACAACCACAAACCCCGTGGCACGTTGCAAACTAACTCCTGTAAAACCTCAAAACTTCCTGGCTGGGGCTTCCTTCGTTCCTGCACAGTGTGAGCAGGTGGAGTTGGACTCAGCAAACCAAGCAACCAAACCAATCCACCCAAACCACACACAGCACTTCTCAGATGTGAACAGAACCTCTTATTAAAATGCTGCGCATTCTTTAGAGATGCTGTCAAATATTGGGGATTTTTGTGGGTTTGGGGTTTTTTTGTTTGTTTGTTTGGTTTTTTGTGGGTTTTTTTGTTTCTTTGTTTTGTTTTTCGTTCTGTTTTTGGTTTTGGTGTGTGGTTTTTTTGTGTGTTTTTTTTTTTGTTGTTTTTTTGTTTTTTTTTTTTTTTTTTTTTTTTCCCCTCCCCAGTTCAGGGATTAAAAAATCATATTTCGGAACATCTATCTCTAAGGATGTCATGAATTGTTTTTTACCAGACATGATTGATAGACCAGGGATGCCAGCATTAACAGCCCAGGGCACCCAGCATTAAGGGCTTATCTACAGCACCAACAGGAAATTCAGCCTGGTGGGAACCTCCGTGCTACACAGAAGAATAAGCAAACACAGAAAATGTAAAGGGAAAAATAACCTAAATAATTTGTTATCCCCTGCAGTTTACGAACAGGAACCAGTCCTGGAAAAAGGTAGAAACAAAACCTCAGTTCTGGTTTTAAGGACCCCTCTAGGTTCACTCTGCAGTTCCCCACTGGGGGCGGGCAGTGCCAACAAGCAGAAGGCACCACACTGGGAAGCACCTGGGTGTCAATCCGAGCCACAGTTAAATGTTTGCTTAAGGTGAAGGATTCAAAGGCCTCTAGAAGTGAGAACTGGCAATCCCAGTAGCACAAAAATTCCTGATATCGTTACATACAAGTTGCTTCAACTATTTCCCAGTTGTGTTACTCTTTTGCTGCCTTTGAGTGTTGCAACAAGCTCTGCGCTGTCAGGCTAATCACCAGAGTTTATCCATTAGGCATTCCAAGTTTCTGTCTCTCCCTGCTTTCTGATTACTGTCTGGTCAGTTAATTTCTACAGCTTTTCTCCTGGCACTAATCAGGAATTAAGAGCTGCCATCAGCTTTGCTAGATACAGACTCCTACACCCAGTTGGAAAGGATTTTCAAAACAGGCAATTCTTGGCCTTTTCTGATTATCCGCAGACAAGCTCATAATCCAGTCGCTTGTATTTAGGAAGTCAAGCAGTGATATAAACAATGTTGATTATAATCTACTGTTCTTTTTATTTTTTTTTTAAATCAAGAAATAAAGTGAAAAACTTGACATTCTAATCCTGAGACATCTGCTTTGCAGTTGGCCTTTTGATTTTTAATCCTACAGGAGAATGGGTTTTTGTGAAAATGAAAAGAAAGGGCAGGAATTCATTAAACAAAGCCCTTTTTAGGTGATATATTTACAGTGGTCAGCATTTTTCATCTAACAGTTTCTTTTGTGGCCACTAAATAAAAGGAATTTCACTCAAGTTTACTCCAATTAAGATAGTGATTAGAGAGAGTTTTAAATAGGTGTGTTCCAGGGACAGTGATTGATAAGATATTTAAACACTTATTTTTCTTGCAAAGCTGTAATATTCTCGATGCCCTCATACTGCTCTCCTTCCAGTTTGGACAGAGTCTATGTAGCACCCTTTCACTTTGAGCCTCTGCCTTTAAAAAGTCAAAATATGATTCTATTGTTTCAGTGAACACTAAACAAGAAGGGAGGTTCAAGGAACAAACCAACACCTGGCTGCAAAGGAAGCAAGGGTCTGAGGAGATACAGTGGTGTGCACTGCAGGGAACTCCTGGGAATAAAACAATAAACAGTTAAACTGGTAAAATATCCGTGTGCCATCCTGCATTCATAATGAGGCAAGAAATGGAGATGCCCTTGTGAGGTCAAGCCCTCGAAGTAACCTGGCTGTACATGGGCAGGTTACAGCACTGCACAGAAAAAATCAACCCCTTCCACTTGAGTGTAAATTCATCGTTTGAATGTGACAAAGCAAGAAAAAAAACCAGGGTGGTCTGTGGTTCAGTAACAAACTAAAAAGTGTTCACTGTTCAGCATAGATGTGAAGTAAATGGCAGGTTAGCATTACTTCTGGACTTTATCTTTTCTATCAACCTCACATCTCAAGTGAGAACTCGTCTGAAAGTAAGATAATGTAAAATGTATCTCGTATTCCTATGCAGTGACCTACTAATTATTTTTTTTCCCAAATTTGAAGTATTTGAAGTAAAAAGTTGGAAAGAAACTTTGTAAAAAAGGGGAAAGTTCTGCTGTGTCCAGTATCCTGTGTTTCCAAGTTGATGTGCACAAAAAGAATCAAATTTTATCAAATTGTACTACCCATTATTTATAGCAATGGGCCTTCAAAATAACACATCTGCAGGTAAGGTACAATAATTTCTCAGTTTCAAAAGTGAAAAGTCATTCTTTCACTTCCGGATATTCTCAGATTTGAAACAAATGGCTAAGCAAAATATCCAAGATTGAGGAAGAACTCAGAAACTCATAATGAGGATTTACGAAGCAGCAAATGCGTGGGCACCAAAGGCTATGAGGAAGAGTCAAACATAAAATGCTTCTGAATGGAGTGTCAGCTGGGAACAGTTTATTTATAGGTGCTGCAACCTTAAGAAATTCAAGCCAATACAAAGAAAACACTTTTGAAAACCCTCAGCAACACCGCCATAATTAGGTATCCCTAATGAGATGGTTGAAAAATTATTAGACACATATAAATAAATCTGCTTTTAAGAAACCATTATTTTTGAAGCCCTAACTGTCAAAGACTTTAACAACATTGCTCGTGGAGTGAACCCCAGGCTGACAGCAGATGCCTTAAAGATGCAGCCACAAGATGAAACCAGAAGCCACAGAACCAGAGTGCAGATGGACACTTGAGGGTAAACAGAGAACACAACCTGGAGAGAAACTTGCTTCGGGGCATAACAGAAGCAATGACAAACCCAAGGTTGCATGTGTGGCTAAACTGTGTTAATGAAGCCATTAGTTATGCCAGCAGAAAGCTGTGTCCTAAAGAGTATCGGTAAAAACAAAATTGTCCTGCTGGAGAAATTTCTCATCTGGAAGGACGGTGAGGAATAATGGGAGCTGCTGTGGAACACGGACCGGCTGGTGTGTAGGGTCACACACTGACCTCCCCAGGTAACAGCCACGGAACAATGGCAGCCTGGTCTTTAAATGTTGTGTGCAAGCCTGAAATAAACAACAAAACAAAACCAAACCGCACCAAGCAAACAAACAAACAAAAACCCAAAACCAACCCCAAAAAACCCCAACCCCACACATTCTGCTGCTGCCCTATTACACATTGATACAAAAAGCCCATCTGTCCAGCAGCCTGTACTGCTGCAAGTGCAAGACTTTGCTTATTTTAGCAAAGCATCAGTTTGTGTTTGCTTGGGTTTGTGCTGCACTCCTCGTGCTGCACTCCTCATGGTGCCCCATCCCCAAAGGCTGAGAAGTTGCCTGCGACACAGCGAAAGCCTAAAGCAGTCAGGGCTTGGGAAAAACCATCAGCAGGATAATTCTGACTGCTGCACTTCAGCTCTCTGCCCACAGGGGACATGGGAGGGAGAGGCAGGACGTGGAATTGTCAACCATCAATATAGTGATGGCCTTTAAACTCATCATATTCAGATCCTTTATCTACAGGGAGACAGAAAAGGAAGTAAGGACAGGACAACGATGGAAATGGACTGAAGGCATGGCAGAGGATAGAAGAGGAGATGAAATTTTGTTGGATAACAAAACACAGAAATGATCAGAGAACCAGGAGGAGGAGGAGGGAGCAGGAGGAGTGGGTGACCTAGAGGGAGAAGTCTTGGCACTGCTGCAGAGGTTTTGAAGTTGTATTTCCAAATCTGCAAAACAGCAGTTGTAACTGCAGATACTCAGTGAAGGGAAGTAGCTCAGCAGTGGCAGAATTTCAGTCAGTTTTCCATTTTAGTTTATCAACCACTTTTTATTAACATTTTAAACTGAAAATTTATTTACCAGGATAGCTCCTTGCTGTTTGAACAGAACCTGCATTCTTGCTAGGTCATATGTGTGTAATGTAAATTTTTACAGAACAAACATTGAAACTGGTAGCCCAGATGCTTTTTGTATGTGTTTGCTTTATTAGACCTGGCACTTAAAAAAATTAATTGCATTAATAATTGCACATATCTATCGATTTCGCATCATTGTTAGAAAATTGCCTGCATCTGAATAGATATGCACCACCAAGGTTGAGCAAGAGCTGTCCTAAAATGAGAATAAGTGCAATTTAATTCAGAACATTAAGTCAAAACTTCACACATACAGCACAGCCATGCAACTTGACTGGCTGATGAAAAAGAAAAATGCATCTAGTAGCCTGAAAGAGAATGAGACTGGCTTATATTAAATAAAATGATAGCCTGAAAAGTTTTACTGACAATCATAAATGCTTTAACAAAGGAGTACGAACTGTTCCCAGAACTACAAGTAGTTTTATAATGATGATCACTGATAACTGACAGAAAGGGAGAGAAAGCAGTAAAGAAATAAAAGGATAACAAGAAACATTTGAAATCACTGCTCGTATTTCCTTTTGTTCCCATGTGCTCTCAGCCCACAGAAGGTGAATGTGATGTTGAACCCAAATGCATTGCTTTCTGTTTGGCCTCTGCTATGCACTCATTATTGCAGGAAGCTTCTCCTCCCAGCAGAATACCAATGCTTTTCCACTCACCTCTCAGTGTTCCACCAGGGCGTGATTCTTCCCTTCCTTAACCTATTTTTACACCAGCAAACCCCTCTTGATTTCAGTAGCACTTCTTTTGGTTTTTAGCAGCACAAACACCACCTTTCCTAGGTTTGCATGCCAAAAGAAAATATCGATTTTAAGTGGACTTCTGCTATCAACACAGTGCATAAAATACACCACTTGGCAAATTGGGAAAACGTAAGTCCGGATTATTTAGTGTATCAGACTTGGCTGGAGTTCTGGAGAAAATGCCTCCAGTACAATGCAGTGCATCCCTATTTTATACACCATTGAACAGAACATCTACAAATTGCCCTGGAACTCACAGACTGCCATAGGGCTAACTGACATTATTCCTGGGCTGTGGTTACTCCTAATGCTCTGCTAATCGTTCTGTGCTCTAACATGCTCTGGAGGAAAATCTGTAGGTTCCCAAAAAGTCAAAGAAATCCCACTAATGAAATTAAGTGAAAGGAATATAAAGTATTTTTGTCAATGTGAGTCCCTTAAGCTAAATTTTGGAGGGAGAAGCACATGTATTATTCAACAGAAAAGCTTTAATTAGTGTTTCTTTAAAATTACTCGGAGAAAGGACTAAAAGAATCAAAATAGTCCATCAAGATTGTTGAAAGGGTGGCTAAGTAAATCTACAAAAAGCCAGCATCGGAGCACTGATGCACTTCAAATCTACCTGAAAGCAAAGGAGAGACAAGTGACAGTAAATCAAGTTCATTTCACAGAACATTCAAGTTCTTTCTAATGGTGTGCATGACGGCAATGTTAAACAAGGTCTGGTGTTCATTTTTTTCCTAGACTATTTGTAATATTACTACCTGATTCCAAGAATCCTGAATGCAGAATATAAAGTGGCTTTTAAACAGCAGTAACTCAAAGCCTGGAGAGGTAAAATTATTAGTTTATTTCAAACAGGTTTGTGCCAAAAAAAAAAAAAAAAGGCAAATATCTCACATTTGCAGATATTAATTTCCAACCAACCTGGCATGTGACTGTAATTGCTTTAATAGACCATTGTCTAAAGCTTGTAAACTTGAATCAACCTACATCCCTCTTTTCCTAGAAGATCCAAAAGCCTATTGATTCCAACGCCGTCTTTAAATTGAGATAATCTTTCGGAGATTTCAAACTTAATTTGTTGATTGCCTCTAAGTGACATGGGCTCAGCACTGTCATCAGATGAGTCAAACTGTCCTTGGCAGCTCTGACACTTTGAGTGCTGGGGTTTGCACTGACAGATTGGCTGGCAGTGCTCTCATTATCCGCGGTGGAACCTGGGCCACTCCACTCTGACCGAGGCAGTTTTCATCTGCTTCTGAGCAGTGGATTACCCGGCACCCCTACTGAGTTCCAAAGTAATTTTTTTTTCGTTTGTGTTTCCTAATTGCATGCTTTTAATTTCCTATCCGTCTCCTCGTGGGGCTCCCTAGTGCTGCAGTGACACCCTGGACGTGATTCCCAGAGAGATTCTGTCACTCCCAGCCGCTCACCCGGCGGCTGCCCCGGGCCGAGTCTCACTCCCAACTGCTAATTATTGTTCTCCATCTCATGCTCCACAGACAAAACCAATTATCATACAAAGGAAAATAAAGGTTTTGTCTGATTTGGGTTTCCAGCATGACCACACGCTCCGGTGCAGGATGCCCAGCTCAGGCTGGGCTGCTGAGTGGGGCACCAGCCTCGGAGTTATCCTTCCTTCTACCAGCTGAACTCTTCACAAGAGCCCTAAGATCTGAGTGCTGCTTGTTAATTATTATTAATATTGGCCTTTCATAATCTGGGCTATTACCCTGGTTCAGCAAGCCATGATTGTGCACTTAGTTCAACTATGTGAGCTCTGCGGGCGACACACACAGCAAAACACTGAATTATTCAATGTCTGTGTGATGACCTCATCTGACCTTTTCCTTCTTCATAATGTTGCTGGCTTTTTAATCTTTAAACCACTGTATATCCTGTGAATTCTCAGAAGACTTCATCTTACATTACACTGACAAAAAAAGCTTCTCCTTGTAGAAGTTTTCATTTCGTTTCTACAAAATATTTTGCACTTCTCGGAGCACGACAGAAGTTGACAAGAAAGTGCCTTCATGGAAACTGAAAGAACATACTTCTTATTATCCATTTTGCTCTTTTAGAAGATCCCAAATGTCATCGGTCTTTCTTAAATACAAAACAAAATAGCAACACTGCAACTGTGCAGTTTTTCATTCCTAAAGCTTTTTCAAAATACGTGTCTAATCACAATGGGTCCTGTTCAGCACTCTTTATTCATGACTTCCATCAAAGTCACACTTCCATGGGAACTTAGCCTGAGGAAGGAATGCAGGGTAAGCCAAGGTGATTTCTGCAATCCGTTATTGGGAAAATACAAGAAAACTTTTTTTTTTTTTTTTTTTTGGCGNTTTTTTTTTTTTTTGGTCTTCACATTTACAGGAAATTTTAAATGTAGACTGTGCTGAGGCATTATGCTCTTAAGGAAATTCTTCTGACGAGAACAAAGCATTAAATAGTCCGAGAGACTGAGGCAGTGTAGTTGTGCTGAGGGAGAAATTCTGCAGTTAAATTAAATTTAGAGTATAGTTCAACTGTTCTAAAAAGTGGTAGAAATACATCTAATTGTGCCATACTACAGTTCATAACTCAGTCCTGTTATGTCAATGCTTACAGGTAAGAAAACTTATTCTCTATGAGCAGCATAATACACTGCATGTTTGACTGAAAATGTGTTTTAGCTCTATAAACAAAAGCTTCTCCCTAATTCACCTTCTCTATCACTCCTGTGGGTGGCCGTGTCATTCTCATTTTTTATGCATCTCACTCGAATCAATTGCAAGATGTGTTTGGCACCGCTAAAATATGAAACTGCACTGCACAGTCTTCATTTCTGGCCATGCAGAGAGCTTGCAGGGGGGATTCTGCCTCCTGCTTTGGAACAAACAGCACCAGAAAAGCCTTTGGAATCTCCTTCGTGTTGTGCATTGAGCTCTGTTCGTTGTCTAAGCAGTGGCAATAGGCGGTGGGAACAGGAAAGCAAATTTACAGAATATACAGAGTCACATCTTTGAACATATTGATTTATGGTGGCAAAAATTTCCTTCCCCCTTTCTTTCTCAACCACTGGCTGATGTGCACATTACACTTATATGTGTAATTAGGGATGCCTCAACAACTGTTAGAGGAAAATGTGTTCACAAAAATTCAGACAGCTCCAAAAAATGCAAGTTGAAATGGATATGGACACTGGTTTCAAAGTCAGAAAATGCATGGTTAATTCCTTTGCCCAGTCAAGGTTTGGTTGAATGACCCACTTGGACAGAAAAACCAGCAGTTTTCTAGTTATAGTATGATCATTAAAACTCCATTAGTTTACTTTTAACCTTGGTGCAGAATACAATCACTTCATTTATTATTTTCCTGCCATCAGGGGATAAATTCCAAACGATATTTTCTAGGCTACAAATATCATGACCAAGTATGTTACTCATTTCTGAATGTAGCTAAGTCTCAGAGTTATATTGGTAACATTTGGTTTTGTTGACATCATGCCAAGTTAGGTCCATGTTTTCATAACTTATATTTCTTCAGCATTTTGAAACTTTTCAGACGATTTTTGCGGAAACAAATATATACAACAGAATGTATTTCTTCATATAAATGGCAATAAAAGAACACATTAGCTATCATGACTCATCTTTAAAATGCTGTTTGCACATTAACAAAGCCACAAAACTTACGGGAATTTGGGCAAGGACCACTGGTCCAGTCCCAGCCTTGCACTTTGCACCACACACCCCAAGGCAGCATCCTTTTAACTGAGGATTTAACATCAGACACGGAGCACAGATCTGATTTCGGAGAACACGTGCTGGCACAGATTCTATGACGTGTCCTAACCCAGCAAACACTTCTGCAAGTACCAAAAGGCTTCAGCTACCCTGCCCACCAAGAGACAGAGAGCAGGCCCTGAGCAACTGCAGCACACATCAGCCCAATCTGCATGGGAGCCACGGAGGGGCAGAGGGGAATTTGCTCACTGTGTGCAGCTGAGCTGTTCTTTTCTTCGCAGCTGAAACCAAAAGGGATCAAGAGATTTCTCACTTGAGTGGCTGAGATATATCTTCCTGGCTTGGCAGAATACAAGGCCAGTCTAAGAGATGTTCCCACCTTTGTAATCACCACGTAATGTCACTACACTGCTACTCACTGTGAATTAAAAGAACTGCTCAGCTGGGTTAATTTATGCTGGTGGATCATTTCGGGCCATCATTCCAGTCATGCAGTCCCCATGTTCTGCTGAATGCAGTGAAAGAAACTTGCAGTAACCAAGCAGATCAGACACAGATTTGATTTTTTCACCTGTCTTTAGGAATGGATGTGGTGGTGTAGCCTGTTGAATGCTATGAAAAAGGTGGTGCTTCTACATTTTTTTTTTTTTCCCCCAACTTAAATGCATTTTAAGATATGGAACAACAAAATTCTTCCCCTATGAGAGTAGAAAATATATAAGACAGGAAACTCCAGCACTTTAGGATATCTGCCAGGATGCCAAACCATTCCTCACCTTGCCAAAAACATGAAAGTTCAGCTTTGCTTCGGGCAGGGAGCTGGGGGAAAGGCTGGGATTAGGAGAGGTAATGGAAGCAGAGCTCGTCTGTTGTCAAAATGCAATGTTTTCTGGGACATCCTGTGTTTCTGGAGTTCGTGGCTGAAGGCTCACAACCAGCTTTCTGTCGTGCTTCAGCACTTGCAGAGTTTGCTCTCAGAAATGTGTGACATCACTGAGATGTGACTTTAAAAGGTCTCTCTGATATTCTTGATTTTGTATGACTATTTGTACATAAATACGCACAAAAAAGGGAAATTTTTACCCCTATTTTTATTAAGGTTTTTAATTCTGCCTATAGCTACAGTTTTCCCAGATTTTAAAAACTGGATGGCACACATGCTGCTCATGCTACCAGAACAGGAGAGGATGAACCTCATGAAATAAAAACAAAGAAAAAGATAAATCTATCCAGTTGCCGCAGTGTACATCTTATAAATACATGGATGGTATCTATTCATCATCTTTGTTTTATAAGCAGGTAGAGAGAACCAGAACTGAGAGAGCATCACTCAGTGAGAGTGAACCCTACAGATTTATCTTAATTATGAAAATATGACAAACGCTATCTGACAATAAGTGCAAGTAAGTCTGGAAATGAAAGTGATGGACTTCTCTGAATGAAGAATTAGATTTTTATCTGGCATCTTTCAGAGCTGAGTGGCCATGATACTGCTTCACAGGCATTTCTATTATCTGTAAGAGTATGAAATCTTTAGAGAACAGGAAGATAAACAGATTCAGATTCTGTCCCTTTTTTGTTGCTATTTAATTCTAAATGCTAATTCAAGAAATATCAACCCTAAAAAATTGGGGGGGGGAATTTTTATTTTAAATATTCAGTTGGATTTTAGTATGATTTATGTTTATGAGATCTCAGATTTTTTTTTTTTTAAGTAGAATTTATCATAGATTCTTCAAAACTTAAAATTAAAACTCATCCTTACTTTCCTAGTCATATAGGGGT
>VYZQ01067952.1:37432-57617 GCA_013400655.1 Mystacornis crossleyi | reverse complement strand
CCTTTATTCACAGGAGAGGTGTTCCTGTCCCCTGGTCATTGTCACGGTCCTCCTCTGGAACAGTCTGGGCAATGTCTGTGCCTTTCTCGCACTGGGGTCTCCTGACCTCTTATTCACTGGGATGGAAGTCTTTTGATCTTGGAGCATGTGATATGATACTTGACTATTAACCATCTTTTCTGGGCCCCTCTTTCCTCCAGGGCTTTATCCCATGGGACACTTCTAAGCAGATCTCCTTGCCCTCAGGATCCTGAACTCCACCATCTCATGGTCACTGCAGCCAAGGCTGCCTTTGATCTTCACAGCACTGATGAGCCCCTGCTTGTCAGTGAGTGTGAATTTACCATGATCTTTAATGTTAGCTCACACACATGTCTAAACATTTAAAATCAAAGGCAATTTTGCAATTTCTTCTTGATTTCTGATCAAAATGTTTAACAGCATCAGTCCTAGTGTTGATCCCTGTAAAAGTCCTCTCCTGGTAATAAATATTTTTGGAATGTTGATTTTTTATTTCTTGATAAAAGTAACTCCTACATTTAACATTCCAGAGAGGTTTTTTCTACTATTCTCAGGTTTTCCTGCTATCTTTCTTTTTCATTCCTGAATAATTTCTTTGCACTCCCAGAATTCAGTGCTACAGCAGTCCAAGAGGTCTGATCTGCAGATTGTGTTTTATATTTTCTATCATATTGATGGAACAAGGATAATTAGAATATAAAAGAATATCTTGCAGCTACCCAAAAGTCCCCTCTCCAATTCAATGAATATTTCCTGCATGCCATTGATTTATACTGGAGGAACATCTTACAGAGTCTGTGGTTTATTACACAAAAAAAGAAATAATTAAATAATATTTCACCTCATTTCACACAGAGGGTTAAAGCACATAGAACTAAAAGAGTAATGCAAGAGCTTCAGAAACATCGATTCTTAAACTGTGAGCAATTAAAAGCACCACAAACTTCTGCTAATCTAGATATCATTCGAGGTCACAGGGTCTTGCTTCAAATATTATAGTATAGTTAAATGTAGCTGAGAAGCTATTTAATCCTTGCAGAGAGATATCATAAAAATGATAATAAAAGCCACATGAAAATGTGAGCTTAAGCAGGAAATTATGATCTGGGAAATTTACAGAATGGATGAAAAGAAAGTTCATGTTCCCCTTACTTTTCACCAGCACTAAAGGCACAGCTATTTTAGAGCAAAGCCTCAGTAAGAAATACAGGGATAAGAATTAACTTTGCTCTATGTATAACTTGGAGCAATTCCAGGTTTCATTGTACCATTGCTGATTCTGATCAGATTGGACCCATTTCTTTGTAGTTGTAAACTGTGATTATTAATTTCAATATAAAAAAAGAAGGAAGAGAATGAAAAGTTAGCTGCATCCTTCTATTTAATTTTATGTCATCTACCAAAGTGAGATCATGCTTTTAAAATGATTTTCTGACAACATTTTATTGGGAACTACGTATTACAATATTTATTTGGCTCATAAACAGACTTATCCAACTACCCTACACTGATGCAGAACAGACTACAGACAGAAAGAAACAGAAAAGTTATGAAAGGAATTTCTCATAATCATGGATTTTACTTGCATATGTCAGAATTCCCAGTAGTAACCTTAACATCACTAAACTGGTCTCTTTGTTCTTTTATATGTATTTGTGGGAATGAAGATTAAGGTGAAAATATGAGTAAACTAGTAAGCAAACACTGACATCCCTCAAGCAGCAGTGCCTTAGCACAGCTCAGTTCTCCTGAAAACTGGGCATAATTCCTCATGCAGAGTCAACATTGAGCAGGAAATGTGTCTTTGAGGATAAAAAAAATCTTTTTTTTTTATATGAGGCCCTGAACAACCTGATCCTGTGAGTGGCATCCCTGCCCACGTGAGGGGGGTTGTAAATAGACGATCTTTAAGGTGCCTTCCAACACAAGCCATTCTGTGCTTCTATGGGAGATGAAGGCTGGACAGTGTCTTTACAGAGGTGTACAGGCTATGGGAGAGCTCTTCCCAGTCATGGTGTGAGTGACCCACAGCTCAGAATCACAGAATCACAGAATCACCGAATCACCAGGGTGGGAGAGACCTTAAAGATCACCGGGTCCACCCCATGCCCTAACACCACCTCAACTAAACCACGGCTCCAACTGCCACATCCACTCTTTTTTTAAACACATCCAGGGGTGGTGACTCCACCACCTCCCCGGGCAGACCATTCCAGAACTTTATCACTCTTTCTCTAAAATCTTTTCCGTAAAAAAAAGTACATGCAGAAGTCCTGAATGCACTTTGCTTCTGCTTCCTCCCTGATGCCATTTGGTGCAATTCAGTACTCAGACCACAAGAAAAATCGCCACAGTTGACTGATCCAAGAGAAACCAATTATATTAATAATGGAAATATTCTAAAATAATGTTCTGCTTCGCCTAGTTTTAAATGGGTCTGTTTTCCACAGTTCATCACATTTCCTGCTGTATCCAAGCTGATAACTACATAGTTTTTGAGGTTTGGGGTTTTTATTTTGTTTAGTTGTTTTTTTGTGGAGCGGGGGTTTAGTTTTTCTGCTTGTTTTTAGTCAACATAGACCTTTTAAAAGACCATGTTCTTCAAATATATTTTGGAAAACACAAAGTACTTCATACAGCTTTCATTTTTCATCTAATTATGTAATTGTTAAAACCTCATTAAAATTGCATCAGAAAATGTGATGAAAAAGGGAAAAATCACTGCCATTATTATTCATTAAAAAGTCTCAATTTTTGAAAAAGGCCTTCTTTTCTAAGAATATTTGTCTTGCATGAAAATTGATGTCTGTTTTTCCAGTCACTGTGGTATAGTTATTTATTGCTCACTTCAAGTATTATAAATGATAAATTACATTAAGCATAACAGAAAAAAATATAAACAGTTATCTAAGTATCCTTTTGCTTTAGAAGACATTGCCATTGCACAGAAATGATTTTTTTTTTTCATTTATCAAGGTTTAGTAGATTATTTTAATTTTTGCAATGCTGTCCTAAAAGAAAACAAGAATAATTATGCTATCAGGTTTCCTATTAATTAAGTAACCAAAGATTTATTGTCATAACAGCTTTCTCATGTTGAAATTTTTAACTTAACAGCTTACATTATTGCAGTCTGGTCTATATAAACACATCCTTGTCTTATCTCCATCTGTGACTAGAAGGTTTTATTTCTGTTATTGCAACTTGTTATTTTTCTCCATTCCTCAAATCAGGTAAGAATATCTTATTTGTTTGTTTCTTTTCTGTTGACACCCTTTTACACTCAATTTCCTTTCCAATCCAAATGATTCATATTCCCAGCCTGCTTCCTTCACACTCTCCAAGTCCGCCAGTTGTGATTACTTAAAATAAAATGATTTATTTTCCAGTGTTTTGAAGTGGACAGATTCTGTTCTCAGTTCTACCTTGCTTAAAAAGAAGGAAACTTGAATAACACCAAACATGCAACCCTATATAGAAATGATCAGATAGAATGTAATTCTGTTTGCAGGGTGCATTGAAACCCTGGTTTTGTCTAAATTCTGTTTGAAGTTTGGATATGATGTGGTCTTCTTGGACTTTACTATGATTTTTATTAGAACTGAAAGAATTTATTCAAACCAAAACTGAGTTGGCTTTTTTTTCATAAAATTATTCCAGTAACAAAAGTGGATTATGAATTTTTCCTCCTTGCTCCCTTTCTCTCTTTCTACTTGGTGTCCCCCCCAGTTCTGCTACTACAGAAAGTTACTGGGCTGCCATATGAAGTGCACCTGAGAGCTGACCTGGGCTAACCAGGTGTGTTATGGGGTAAAAGGACTGTTAATAAAACAGATCACAAATGTTCCCTGTGGCAATAGTGGGGATGGGGGGAATGAGAGGATGTAGCGGGAAAGAACAGTGAGCCTGGGGCATTTGGTGGACAGAGGACAGGAACCTTCTAAAAACTGCTGGAAGCTGGTACACTGGCTGTGCACCCCAGGCTATAGTGGGCATTGGTCTTGACAAGGAGGTGCTAGATATTACTGCAGGTTTTTCAAATTCTTCCTATTGTTCAATGAGAGAGGATGAGTTCTCCAGGGTTGGAGCTGTAGTTTCTGCTCAAGGCTGAGCAGCACGCTGCTAACCTTTCTAACTGATACACTGAGATAGGTTCTGACTGAGATTACTTCACAAGTTTTTAAAAGTCCATCCAAGTATTTACCTATGTTCTGTTTTTTTCTTTTTGCTGTTGCTGCGATTTGTGTGGCTGTGTCTAAAAAGCAGGATTTATATGTTTGCCTCTCATAGCTGAAAGCAGAGTATGTCCTGCAGGCAAATGCTGTAAAAAGTTTTCCTAATGCTGCAAAGAGTCAGAATCCACAACCTGGAAATGGGAACTATCCTAGTAGTTTTCATGGACAGTAACCAGGTGTTCGGGATAATGACATTTCCCATTAGTTTGCCCATCAAAGTAAAGAAGGAAGGATAAAGCTAGGGCTTACTGTGAACCTGGTGTGCACTTCCCAGGGTGGGAATCAGTTCTAGTCTAAAGATGAGCCGAACTTAGAAGACCAATTCAACAGATGTGCATTTGTGTATTGATTTTGATGGAGACAATAACCAACTAAATGCATGCAGCACATTCTACTAAACCTAAGCAAAGCTCCAGTAAGGCAGAAGTTCAAATGGAGAAACCTCAGCATAATATTTGAGACAGTGATATTTATACCAACTTGTTTACGACTTGCAGCGCTACAGAATTACCCCATCTCCATCTGCTGATCTCGGAAGCAGATGAGCAGAAATAGCAGAGTACCAGACATGCAAACCATTTCTGCTGGCATCTGTGTGCCATTCATGAAAAAGGAAGCACAGAAGATATGCATGCATATCGTGGTGATAATATAGAGGAAAGAGACACCAAAGTAGGCCTGGATATCACATCTTAAAATTAGGCTAAAAACATACCGAAGTCTCTAACTGGGCCCTTCATATAATTGTCCAAACATTGCATTTCATTACAGCTATGGACAGAATTGTAAGAGACTAACAAAAGAAACAAAAACATGTAAAACAGTAAAAATCAGTGAGGAAAGAAGGCTGTGCAGGGAGATACACCTTGTCAAACTAAATAAATGAAGTATTTAAAACAAGTCAGTACTGGAAAAAAAGGTGTTTCTGATCTTGTTTTCCTAATTGACATTTCACTTTTAAAAATTAGGGATGTTTTTCTACTTACATGCAAGTAATTAAGAGAGATGTGCATTTCACCTGTATAAGGTCTCTTTGCAATTTGCTGTCAGAGTGATGGGACATTATCTGGATACAAATGTAATCTACAGTGATTGTAAAATAGATTCCAGGCTACCAGCACTGTTTTCATGGATGCATAGTGCTGACATCATGATCTTTGCACTTTCTTCTTGTTTCAGGGAAGGTAAAAGTTTAATTACTAAACCACTGATTTCATTGTTTAAATTGAACTCAAGTCAAGAACACAAAATTAATCATAAATTATAACTGACCTTTGCTGCATGTAAAACATTCAAGACCAGAGAGTTATTTGGAGACTAAATAATCCCTTGTTTGGAAAGAAAGTAGATTCCCAGGTTCAGCATATGTGTATGTAAAGCAATTTATTCTGAGATGGTGTTATGTCTTTCATCAGATAAGATGTATTTCTCTCATTAGATGAGATGAAATGTACACCAGTAAAATAATCTGTAAGCATGTTAATAATAATAAACTGATAACAAAAAAAAGCTTTTATAAAACTTTTTGTCCACTAAGAATTATACATTATAATTCCACTCACAAGTTGTATTAATTAAAAGGGGTTTAACCTGGACAAAATAAGGAAAACAAACAGCAAGCTTTAAAATTAAGCAAGAAAAGTTTTGACATCTACCAGAGTTTCTTCTGAGGTCTGGAAGAGAACTTTGGGAATTATCATATTTATGCCCATCTGTTGCTGTGGATTTCCAGCAACCTTCTGGAGACAGATTTGCCTGTGGAAAGAATCAGGGAGCGATATTTGCGTGGATGTTCATAGATCTTTTATTTTCTCACAGCCACATGGCAGCCGNAAAATTGGGTATCAAATAAAAGGGGAAAGTAGGCTGAGGGTAGGGAGGTTGCTGGCATGGATATGGTTTGGAATAACTGTGATCTCGTGCATATTTATTGCCTCTAACTGGAACACCTGCAGGTCCGGTCATGTGGGCCACCTGCGGAGTTTTTCTTCCTTGTTCAATGTCAAATTGTACAACTTCTCCATCTCCTACACTCTGGAGGTATTTTTCGGGGTTATTCTTCTTAATGGCAGTTCTATGGATAAACCCATCTTCCCCTGTGTCATCTCTTGTTATAAAGCCATAATTGGTTTTGACATTGTACCATTTTACAATTCCTGTAACTTTCGTTGCTAGAACTTCTCCTATCACGTGTTTGTGTCTATGTCGTGGCTGCTGGTCTCACACGGTCGCTGCTCCACCCACCCCAACATCTCGGTCAGGCCCCCACGCTGCTGTCGTCTGCGCGGGGTCGCTCGGGCTGCTCCATCACGCCGGCCCTGCTGAGCCCGCTCCGCCGCCTCTGTCCTCGCCAGGTCTGGCTGCACCAGTTCTGTGGCTGCTCCGTGCCAGCCGCGCCGCGCCAGCTTCGCGGCTACCCCACGCCAGCTGCGCTTCGGCGCCTGCCTGGTCTAGCACGGCTCCGCTCCGCCCCTTCCACGCCGCTCGCCGGAGCGGTCCGGCAGCGGTCGCAGCTGGCCGCAGCGGGTGCCACTTTTTGGGTTGCCATGGTAACCGCTGTTTCTCACTCCAAGCCGCTTGTTTGGATCCTCCAGGGCTGCGGCAGTGGCAGCCCTGCTCTCTTTCCCATTCCTGGCTGCCTGGGGGGGTTTCCCCTCTTCGCCACGTGACCCACGGAGCCCACGGTGCCGCTCCATCGCTCGCGGTCGCGCAGCAGGGGGCCCCGAGACAGGGGTGGAGTCCGCGATAAGGCGCGGGCTCTCGAGGGGGCTGGGCGCATACAGTGCCAGCACCTCTTCCGCCACTGGGCGGGAGGACTGGGAGAAGAAGGAGCATTCTTCACACGTTCCCAATGATTCTGAGCAACTGTTTGTGTCATAGGATATTCATAGAAAAATTCTCCCACAGCTGTGCCTTTGCTCAATTTCTTATGTACCTCTGTCCAAGCATCACAATGAAAATCTTCTGTCAAAAATAAGTCCCAAGAGATATGAGGAAATTTGTCAAACAACCAGTCAACATAGTGTTTCAATCCCTGTGAATTATAATCCGAGTTTTCCCAAATAAGGGCCTTTTCCCTTTGGAGATAAAGTTCCCTTTGTGGTTCTGGCATCTCCTCCATAGCCACAACTTTTTCCACTGCCTGAGTGGGAACAGCAAAAAAAAAAGCACGAAGAGATATCGAAGGAATTTTTACTCACTGAATTCCTTTTGGATCTTCTGAGTTTTTGCTGCTCCTCTTCTCACTGTCTCCAAGGGATCGTTAGACTCCCCCCATTCTCCACCATTTGTTGGGGTCAAGTGCAACCTTCTGGAGACAGATTTGCCTGTGGAAAGAATCAGGGAGCGATATTTGCGTGGATGTTCATAGATTTTTTATTTTCTCACAGCCACATGGCAGCCGCGTGGCTGGGGAGCCTGGGCCAGACTACTCAAGAATCATGGGACAACCAAAGAGTTCTCAGGGTGGGGGAAACTCACATGGCCAATGGATTAACAGGACTTGGGTACATTAGCATCAGGGAGCAGGGAAACCCCGTATCCAGGCCATGCTTTCACCCCAGGGCCCCCTACCCTGGCGGGGGGTACCTCCACACCCACCCAGTTACTATACTTAACTCTGCACATCCTATAGCTTTTGCAGGAAACTGGATATTGGGGAAAATGCACCTCTGCTCTGACTCAAGTACTAGCCTTATTCAAGTACTTCCTTACTCTAGGAAGATCTAATCATTGCTGAAGGAGATGGCATCCCTCTATTTTCTTTACACACAGGGCATTTTGGATCAACTCAGAAAAAAAGAGACATACCTCCAAAATGGGTACTAGTAGGTGGTTAAGCTTCTGTTACAAGCAGCTCCACTTTCATTTCCTGTTAAAATCTGAAGGCATAGGAATTTCTTTTCTACACCAGACTGCATGGATTTCCACAGCCATTAAAACAGAGATCCTCCAGGGAAGGACCTCAGTTTTAATAGCATGGAGCAGCTGAGTGTACAACATATACCTCCATTTGAGTAGGTTTCAGAAACAAGGGGTACGACTCATCAATCTTATCTGACTTTCAGCACAGGCACCTACAATTTTAATTGGTTATTTGTTGTGGGGGTTCCCACAGCCATTAAAATTTCCACATGGAAATTTTCCACAGCCATTAAAACAGAGATCCTCCAGGGAAGGACCTCAGTTTTAATAGCATGGAGCAGCTGAGTGTACAACATATACCTCCATTTGAGTAGGTTTCAGAAACAAGGGGTACGACTCATCAATCTTATCTGACTTTCAGCACAGGCACCTACAATTTTAATTGGTTATTTGTTGTGGGGGTTCCCCCTCTCTCCCTGGGAGGATGGGACCCTGGGGGAGGGGAAGCATGTCCTCGGCACACAGGTTTCTCCTTGCTGCTGTCTGTTACCCAAGTCCTCTGTTCCCCATTGGTACCAAATGTTTCCCCCACCTGGTGATTCTAGCTTTACACTGGAGTTTTTCCATGAATCTCGTCTTTTGTTCCCAGCCTGGTGGTCGGAGGGTGGGAGAAATAAACACCTCTGAAACACCTATGAAAAAGACCATTCCTTATTCTTTCCCACTGGCACAACTGTCTTCAGGAAGGTTGCATCAGACAGCAACAATTTGTGCTTCCATTATCATCAACAGAGATCTGATCAATTCAGTTAATGGACTTTAGGATGCAATTCCTCTGAACAAATGTAGGCATCTGTTTAGGATGAGATGAATCACACTCTAAATTCCATTGTCTCTATTACTAGATCTTCTCTGGCAGTAAAGGGAATTGAAAGTGACTTGCTGAAATGCACATTAGCACCCCCATTTAGTCAGATGAATCCTGCCATAAGGGATGCCACCTGAAGAACTCAGTATTACAAATGTTCCAACAGTTTGTCTAACCCGGCCTGATAGGACTGAGCAGGTCACCAAACAGCAGGTCTCTTTTCATCTCATAAAGATAAAGAGGACTTTCCTCTAACAGTGGAATTATTATGTCCTCTGCAGTGTGGTGGAAGAAGAGATGACACTTGACATGTAAATTGGAAGAAATTACACTACCTAGCTATCAACAAACAAACAGAATATCCATGTGAAAATCTGAGGTCAGGCTCTCTCAGAGAAGTAACACATTTTATTCCGACTTCTCCAGGGGGAAATTTTCACCTTTGGAGCAGGGCTAAATAACTTTTAAAGGTTTTAACACATATATGCAGCTGCCTTTAGAAAATCAGGCCAGCATAATTTTCCATTAGGCATTATAGTGCCCATGGCATAAACAGGTTGAAAGTGTTGCTGAGCAATTATGTAACGCAGGGAGCTCTGAGATGGACTGATCCAGGGATCTGAAGTAGCACATCGTGTCTGACAAGCTGAGAGTCAAGCTTTTATAAGCACCTTGTGACAACACAGTGTGGCAGATGTAAGCTAAATTTGTGCTCCCATGATGCTTGTACACACCCAGTAACTCTTAAGGGTTGTGTAAATTACCCTGCCTGATAAACCGGTAACAACTCACAATTCAGCTTAGAATGCTGAAAACCCATGCTCATATTCCCTTTAGGCCATTCAGTCTTATTGGACTGGAATATCAGCAGAATAATTTCATCTCTGTTTTCGTCTCTCTTTCTTCTCCCTCCACCTCTTTTTTCTCCTTAATTCATGAGATCGTAAAAGAAATTGGAAAACACTATTCTTTCAGCTGCCATGTTCACCCTCCTTTAATGTGTCTATATTTTGAATACTACTAAAACTCTGAAAGTGAATACCAATGATTGCTATGTTCATTAATGCTGAAATTAAAAAAAAATAATAATAATCAAGAAATGTAGGTGAGGTATGGCTGGATGTACAGGGATATAAATATCACTCAGCATTTAACCAGAGCTCATGTTGTCTGGTGTAAAAATCCAATAAACCTCCTCTTTAAAGGCAAGTTATTTACAGTGTTTTTCCTCCCTTAGGGGATACATTTACAAGCTCAATGCCAATAATTCTAGGCAGGAAACATTGTGATTACATCTGAAAGTAGTGTTCAGCAACAGATGAATTAGCTGTCCCCTTTGCTGGGAGATAACTCTATTTGTGTTCCACAGCTATTGTTTTAGTTAAAAAATAATTTTAACAGTTTAGCAGGGATTAGAAGTACAGACTATCATAGATACATGGAATAATTGTGGCTGAATATGATATCTGGATATTGTGTGGTTTGAGCTGCATCTCAAAGCTGGTCTAGTTTCAAAGTAAGTTCCACAGATACCCAAGTATTAGAGCAGCAGGGGTTCCAAACATCTGTCAAAGACCTGTAACTGTCATTAGGTCAATTTCTAGTTTTAAGACTTATTTGTATAAAATTCTTTTGGGTTTGGTATCCAATCAGCTTTCACTAAAGGATTATGCCTGTAGAGGGCACTGCTACTTCTAGGTGCGGCAAACTTACACACGTGGCTTAGTCTTCCAATGATTTTGAGCTTCCAGATTTGTTTCTGGAATGCATTTTCTGTACTCAGCAAAAGGGAAGTCTTATATGGCAAATCCTAAAGAAGAACCTGTGAGTAAGAGCACAGAATACAGACTGAATATTGGTTGGAGTCCTGAGGGAAGCTTTCTCCATTGAATTTGGGTTTGATATTCTTAGCATGCAAAGCTTCAGTGAGATAATGATGCCTAAGGTGTCTCTAAAAAAACACCCTGAACTGTTTATATTATTCACACTCCTAATGAGAAATGCACAACGAGGCAGTCTGAGAATCACTGGAGACCAGCTACATGACTACAGCTGCTTTCATTATCCTTATATCCAGTTTCCCACTGTGCCACAGGTGCACCTGGAAATAAACCTAGTATGAAGGCACATGATGAGTATTTTGAGCTGATACAAGAGCAGAATGTAAATGTTCTGATGCTTAGTAGTCATTCCCAAAATGCAGGTTAGGTTGTGATAGAGGTTAATATCAGAGTAACAGATATGAGGGTGTATTTTTATTTCTAAATGGCAAGGTTTGGGGACTTGGGGAAGCTTTTCTGGGAAGAGATCGGGGCTCACCCTGTGTTGGTCACAGCTGGCTCCAGCTGACTCCAAAGTAGCCCTGCCACTGGCCAAAGGCTGCTTCTTCAGCAGAGCTGGTGATGTCTCTGTGAAAACACATTTTAACAGGAATTAAAAACAGCGTAGCAGCTGTGAGAGAGGAGTGAGAAAAGATGTGAGGGAAAAAAACCCTGCATTTACATCTTTTCTTCTGCTGTCATGTTGAGGAGGAGTGAGAAAGTGGCTAGGTGAGCATCCAGAAGCCAGCCAAGGTCAAACCCACCACAGGGAATCTCAAATGAGCTTCAAGAGCAGAAAAATGACCAGTGGCATAGATTAACATAAAGCTGTTTCTGCTGACTTTCTTCAGAATCAGCCCCTTATTGACCTTCAAAATAATATAACAAATGTCATGAAACCACCGTCCTTTTGAAGTCTCCACCACCAGTTCTGTCACCTCAGCTGGTGCCAGGCAGTGGAATTTTGCAGGTTATCATCCTGTGCTATTGGATACTATCTCCATAGTTTAGAAACAGGAAATGGTGATGTGTAGGATTAAAACCCATTTTGATATATACTTAAGAAAATTAGTACAAAAATGTGCTATTAAAATTCAGACCTTTTACATGTGTTTGGGATAAATTGAAAGCATTGTGCACGATACACTTCAGTGAAAATAGGTTTTTACCTCACCTTTCCACTTCCCTGGAAGTCAGGAATATTGAATAAACTTACACTTTCAAGAAGTGACTATTTTGTAATTTACAAAGTATCATGTGAAAGTCTTACTTGGCTCCTTTTTTAAAGTTTTACTTCCTGTTTTTAGTTGTAGCTCCTCATATGAGGATGATGCCAGGTGATGGCATATCTGCCAAAAAGAATAAATGAAATTACCTAGAAATGTGAGGGAATAACCTCCAGGAATGTAAAGGAGATGCCTGTTTTGTATGATTACAAAACACAATATCTCAAACCCCTTACTCACCTAAGAATACCTTATTCACAGGATTAATCTTCCTGATTTACATTGTGTCACAGCATGAGCAAAGAAGACATAGCAGAGGAACTTCTGTAGGATTGGGCCCTCAAGTGACCCTCAAAGGTGATTGGTTTCTCCTTTGGCAGTAAACTTCCGTGAAAATAAATTGCCCAATCTACAATTTGTCCCTGTAGTGTTCCTCTGTTTACGGATCATTTACAACACTCTTGTGAGCACCTTGCTAAAAGTACTTTGAAATATCAAAATGGACGTTATTTGTGTAATAAGGTTTCGGGTTTAATAGCTTCATTCACACATGAGGAATCACAGCCTTTCCTGATAGGCATCTATTAAACAAAATGGTTTGCAAGCTCTGCTTAAGGGGAGAAAATCTTTGCTCTGGACTGAGATTAAATAGGCCTTATGTCTGAGCAGGAGTTTGTAGCAAGAAAAAGCAGCAGATTTTTAGTACAATGCTTTTGTTAAGGTGATGACTGAAGTGGAAAATAATCCATGCTGCTGTCAGAAAGAAGAAAGGGATTGGGAGAAAAGATTAAAGAATAGGGAAACCTAATTCCTGAAAGTATGTCCTTAGGTTTGATTTCCAATTTTACTAATGTTCTTGAAGTTTCAGGTGGGTGAACAGGAGAATTTTCTAAAATTCTTATTTTTCTATCTCCTTAGCAGTCAAATAAATTCTATTCTTAAACCATTTGTGGCGCCAGTTTGCTCATCAAGATGGGATGAGCAAAACTCTCACTTTCAGGTATAGAAGCCATTTTTGTCTATATTATAAATCCCTTCACTATGCCTTTTCTACTTAATTAAATAGCTTGAAGGAACTTCCGTGGGTTCTGAAGTTTCATTCTACCTACAATGAAATTGTGATTAACTTTGGCATGATTTTAATCTGGGACAGCCTTAGGAACAGCCTCATTTTAGGCCTTCATGCAAGCTTGAGATCATTGCCAAGAGGCATTTTGAATGTGGCTGCTCTGAAGGCTAAGAGGGTTTTACAGGAAAAGCAGAGGCCACTCTGTTTCACTCAAATTTAGTGCTAGAGGAAAAATCTGATCAAATTTATTTTAAATAATTTATGGCTTGCTGCTCCAGTTTACCATATAAACTCTTAGTACTGGCACTTGCTACAATACTTGAAGAGAATTTTTGACCTGATTCAGTTTTTTCACCCTGAGCTGTAATTTCAGATACTTTAGAATATCATGCATGGCTGTCACTTTCCAAAAGGTCCTGAGTTTTCTATTATATTTGCCAGTTCAACGTGAAGGTTTCTGGCAGCTTTAGACAACTCAGGTGGTGACAGAGCTCTTTGCATAGAAAACTGATTTTGACTCTGGTGAAAATTCATTAACTTAACTAATTATAATGGAAATTCACTGTTTCCACTCTTTGATTTACACCTTAAACAGCTCTGATTTAATCTGGTTTATTTTCTCTCCACTCATATGCCACTGAAGAATGGCACAGGTCTAATGACAGATCTCCCTAACTCCTTAGCTCTCAAATATATGTGACATTTCATATGTTTTTACATACCAATATTTGGGCAATAGCCCATGTTTATATCCTTATGGAATAGGTATTTTGATCTGAAGCTGAATTTTACCCTCTGTGACTGTTAATCAGAGAGCTTGTCCTGAAAGAGACACTAAAAAATCATTGCAGTGAACCGACATGACTGTGTCCATACTAATAAATTAAAAATGGCCAGGTCAACAGCTTCGGTCAATCTGAACTTTATTGAGTAATGCCTGAGGGCAGTCAGGAGTTAGATAAGATCAGGGACTGCTGTAATTAGGCGCTTAGGACCTTACTATTTTGAGTAAAAGGACTGTTCTATGGTGTGGACAAGGAAGGTAGTCCCAACCTGACCTCTGTTTCCTGTAACCCTGCTCAGGTGATAATCTCCAGTGACAGTTGTAATCTATTTGTCTGGTCACTCAAACTGGATTCAGGGGAAGCAGATAACAACGTAAAAGCCAAGGGCTAATTTAAGAAATGCAGCTGCTTAACCAATAGTGCTGCTCAAGCACCTTGACTTAAGCCAGGTGTGGAACAAACTAACATCTTTAGTCAGTACGCAAATATAACTGGATCAATCATCTCACTTCATAAATAGTGGACATAAATAGTATGGCAGTGAGCTGCATGCCAAGATCTCCCCTTGAGCACTGACATCTCCCAAGGTTACTCCGAGAGGCCAAAAGAGTCTTTATTGTGTCAAATACTCAGTGAATTGGGAAAGTTTTAAATCTTAGATAAGTGATTTAAAGGATTCATTGCACAGATCTAATCCTTTAGGCACAATCCACTGACCGAGTCTGGGACTAAGTCTGGATCCAGCCACATCTAAACTCCACACTGAGAAGCAATTCAGAATACATGAGTCAATGAAAAGCTCTCCCTGACCCCATCACCTATGCAGTAAACACTCAAGAATGCCTTGCCACTGAACCTTCTTAAATCACTGTCACATTTGCCATCAACTTTGTAAAATCCCTGTTTTATATCAATAAATGTGCTACTTCTCTCTTCTGAGTGTGTGTCATTTCACTCGCAACAAAGCTGCTGTGCTAAATGATCTCAGTGCCAGAGAAGGTCCTTTATCCGGCTTTATTTACCAGTTTGGGTGAACAGTTCTCTGTGAACAGTTAAGTTGCAGTTTTGTGTCACAGTGAAAGCGATATCACACCTTGGTCTCTCTCTGCCACATGATGGTCTCATTGCCTTTCTCTTCAGGCCCTGAGTAACTTTCATTTTCATCTCCTACTTCACACCAATGCTGAGGATTGTTTGATCTCTCAGAGAAGCAGTTCAGAGAAAGCTGTACATTTTTTCTACTGTACTTATTTTACGGGTCACCTGAGGGTTTCATGCCCACAGAGATCACACTTATACAAGTGTTTTCACAAAGGAAACAACCCATGGGTGCATCGAGCCACAGGAGGCAAAGGGAAAAAAGTATGACTAGGAGACATTAAATCAGTATTTCCTTAATGCATGCTGTCACAGTGCTGCCTCTGGGTGCAGATAGCCTACAACCCTGTGCTAATTTAAAAATGGTGGTGCAGCAGTGAAGCTACTGAAGTGGTGTCCCCTCCTGCTTCAGCAGTAGGAGATTTCAGTGATGAGTTTTAGCCTCTCCATAGGGTGACCCACATCAAGGGTCTGCTGGTAACTAACTCTGCCTGGTGGCTTCACCTTGGCCCCCTTCCCGGGACACTCTTTCCCTTCCTCTTCTCACCAGAAGAGGAAGAGAAAACAGGGTGGAAAAGCTCAAGGACTGAGGTAAAGACAGGGAGATTACCCACCAGTTACCACCACAGATAAAAACAACTTAATTTATTGTCAGTTAAGATAGATTCAGGTAGAGAAATAAAGATGGAGACTAAAACATATCCTTCCCATGGCGACTCTTCCCCAGGCCCCTCTTCCTTCCTTCACTTCCAATTCATCTCCCAGGGGTTGCAGGGGGGTTTCTGCTCCAGCAGGGTCTCTCCAGGTGTGCCACAGGGAAGATCCCTGCTCCAGGGCCCCTTCAGCCCTCCTCCTTAGGCCCCTCTTGGGATCCCTCGGCTGCTGTTCCCTCCTTGGCTCCCTCTTCCTCTGCTGCTGTTGCCTGTAGCCCTTTCTGGAATGTTTCCCCTGGCTCCTCCAGCTTGGCTGAGGAGCTTGGCTGTGCCCTGGGTGGGTCACTGGAGCTGTCTGGCACCTTCTGTGTCCAGCACCCTCTCCCCACAGAGGAACCACCCTGCAGCCCCACTGCCAGCCCCTGGGCACAGTCATCTGCTACACAGTGCAAGAAAGAAGACACAAACAGCTTTTTGGGGGTCTGAAATTTTGTAAAACACCTCACATGGCCACATGCTACCCTGGAACCCACGGACAGAAGTAATGGCCCCATTGCCACCTGATGTGGTTAATTCAGAGGGATGTTACAACAGGAAGTAAATTCCCACTCAATACTTGGTGCTGCCATTTTGTTACAGATTCCATATAACAGGGAGTTGCCGTTTTATGAAATGTCATAATGTATGATATGTCTTTTGTACGCGTGTTCATACTGCCCTTGCATTGCCTGGCAGTGACACCTTCCAGTAGAACAGGATGCTCAAAGCCCCATAAGGCCTTAGGGCCAAACAACCTGGTCTTGAACACTTCCAGGGCTGGGGCATCCACAGTTTCTCTGGGCAGCCTGTTCCAGTACATCACCACCTTCCCCATAAAGTATTTCTCCCTAATATCTACTATAAACTTGCCCTCTTTCAGTTTAAAGCTATTCCCCCTCGTCCTATCAATCCTTGCCTTGTCAAAACTCCCTTTCCTGCTTTCCTGTATGGGCCATCTTTAGGTTCTGGAAGGTGCAATAAGGGCTCCCCAGACCCTTCTCCTCTCCAGTCTGAACAGTCCATTTATTCCCCTCCTGTCTTGACAGGAGAGGTGCTCCAGCCTTCTCTCTGATCATCTTCATGGCTCTCCTCTGGACTCACTCCAACAAGTCCATGACCTTCTTATGCTGCAGACCCCCAAACTGAACACAATAATCCAGGTGGGGTCTCACCAGAGCAGAGCAGAGGGGCAGAATCACCCCCTCGACCTGCTGGCCATGTTGCCTTTGAAGCAGCCCAGGATAGAGCTGGTTTTCTAGGATAGAAATAGGATAGCAGCACAGGATAGAGCTGTGAATGAACATTGCTGGGTCATGACGAGCCTCTGTGTATTCCCTCTGGGTTCCTGTCTTTGTGACCACTCTCTGTAGGCTTCCTTTTTGTGGCTGAATTCTGTTTTGTGATTCCACTTTTCAATAATGTTCTAAATGCTCTTTCACCAAATGTCCTGCTACATGTCTATCAAGGGCTACAATATTGATTCAGTAGCTTCAGCTGACAACCTTTTAAAAATATTTTTACCCCATATTCTATATTCATCCTTTATGATTGGGAAAGGCAGCTGATTCTCTCCTGAGATTAGCAGCATAATGATCGGTGCTAGATGAAGTTCAGTTCCACAGATCCCTGCTATGAGAAAGCCATGATGTTGAAAAAAAAAATGGAGCTGTGCAAGAATGAGGTAGGCATATTTAATGAACCCATAATAACAAGAAGAACCTTGTTTTCTGCACATGGTTACCTCACAGACCGTATTTCATACAATATCCAACACTGAGATAGTACTTCAAAAAGCACACAATGTTTATATATTCAGTCTTACATTCCATTAGGAACAGCTGGAGAAAAAAAATGCCGTAAGTGGAAGAAATTATTCAACTACTTTATCATCAGATGATTAAGATAATTTGGCAAATTGTTTCAGAACAATTAAAATAATCATGAAAATCTGCTGATAAAAATGGAAAAATATAAACCTCCAAAAGCAGACTAAGTCACTAAAGAGCAGCCTTTTCAGGCTGTTTTCATGGTTAGGACTGTTGTGTTCCACAGCAGCCCTCATACTGCATCCAGTTTCAAATTCTGTGGTTCACATGAAAGGAAATAAGTAAAATAAGTAAATAATTAAATTGTGTTTCATGTGGCTCTGCATTTCCCTATCCCGTGTCATTACAGCCTATAAGAAATCTCAAAAACAGATATATTTGCTAGACAAGCAAGAAAATCTTGATTGGTTGATCAATCCATTTTGCTGAATTGTTACATCTGAATAGAATCCTATAAATCAGCTAAATAGGTAAAGAGAAATATTGTCCAAGGCAGACACACAGATGTGACAAAGAGAATGCAAAGCTAGTATTTCCACCGTGTCTTTAGTCCTGGTCCTGTTTTCTGTCAGACATAATTCCTTGTTCACTGAGGAAAGAATTAGTATGCAATTACATACTGTGGGTCACAAAATTCTAATACGAGGAAAAAATGCACTTCATGTAAAATGATGTATCAGTTGAAATATCATGTAGGCAGTTCAAACTTCTGAAGAGTTTAATTTTATTCACATATGGTGTACAGCTCCTGAAATCAACAGCATGACAGTGATGAATAATCTAAAGTTGTTTGAGCAAAACACAAAAAGCTTGTTTGAGACCCTCATCTCAAAATGAGGTGTTTCGTCAAAAATGAAACATCATCAAAAATGTTAAGGCCAAAATCTCTTCTAATAAATCTTACCTTTGTATGCTATGTCAAGATAAAAATACTCACTGATAATCTTTATGTAAATAATGACATTTTTATGTAATCATCAGAATGTGAAAAAAAAAGGTAAATATAAAAAGAGTAATCTCATCTAAAGAAGCTCTTTCAATATTCATTAATATATGAAAAACATCAATATTTATAATGGAGAAGAATTCAATTTTTTTATGCTAATCTTTTTTTCCTTCAAAGCACTCTCTTGTCAGCTTCTGTGAACTCTACATGTCCCATCTTCCAACCCTGGTTTCCATATACCTTCTGTTCAGAACAGCAGTTTGTTTGTCAGCTGTTTCAAAGAGGGGATTTGTACCCCCAAGTTTCCCACCTCCCTAGGAGAATAATCAGTGTTTGAGCACATGTGATGTTATAGACATGTCTGCTGGCATGCTGCTAACCACACACATCTAAGAAATGGAACACTGAGCAGTATGTGATTTAACTAAAGCATAGAAAAATGTTATTAGCAGGATATAACAGGTACTGGATATTGGCCAGGCTCTCACAGCATTTTTCCTTCTTTCCTTAAATTCCTAAGATCTTTCTCCTTCCTGTGCCTGTTGCTGTGAACAGATCACAGCATATGTTTCTTTTCTGCCTCCTTCATCACACAGACAGAGCTTTTTGAAGCTTTCCAAGAGGTCATTGACTTGTGGGTAAGGATTTAACACAAGCCTCCTCCCACATCCACCCTCCCTGTGTACAATTTTTCTCAAACTAAATCTTCCAGTTCACAGGCCAGGAAGAATTGGTCATAGTTTTCGTATTTTTCTAAGATGTTTCATATATTAAATTGGGGCGATGGATGTTGAGGGGTCATGAAGGAGCACATGAGAATTCATGTGAATTCATCTTAGCAGTCTTCAAAATACAGTGAATGTCATACTGCTTTAAGAATTTGTTTAATGGGTGGTTTAAAAATTCCTTTTCTTCATCTAGTCTGCAATGTCCAAATGAGTACCACTGCTAGAAGTTATTTTAAAAGCCCTGGCTGTTTCAGTCCATTTTGACTTCTAGTCCAATTGCCCAGGCTCTTTGGGTACATGGAGGTATAATGATATAGTTAACTCTGATGCTGATTGGCAAAACAGGTTGCCAAGTTGGTTCTGATGAGATTGGAAATTCTCCTGTTAGATTTTCACAATCCTAAATCTTCCCACTTTCATGGAAGCTTAGTGTCTTAGAAAAGATGGCATAGTCATGTGTACTCATATACTGCTACTAGGCACGTGTAAGAAATTGCATTCTGGACAATCAGTTCTACACACAGAAATGTATTAAGTATTTACGAAGTGCGTGGGTAGCTGGTCAGAATTCTTCAATCTTTTTCTTTCTTTCCTCAAATGCTACTGTCCCATCTACGCCTGTTTTCCTTTCTTTGAAGTATGGGTGAGGCTGTGGCAGAGGACTGCCCGAGGCACACCACGTCCTACTGTAGACGTCTCAGTGGTCTCTACAGTTCAGAACACTCTGCTGTATCCTCTCTGGTGGCTACCCAATGACACTGTGCATCTGCAGGGGCAAAGAAGACAGGAGGAGTCCTTTGTGTGGATTTACAAAGATTTATTCCTCAGAAGTGTCCAGCGATGAAAAACAGGGCCCAGGCTCTTGCAAGGGTTCTTATACTGGGGGCGGGACAGCTCAGGAACCAATGGGGAGAGAGTAAAGGGGCGGATTTGGCAGAGATTGACCATGTATCAACCAACTGGGAAATAACAGGGGAGGGATTAAGGGACAGAATCCAGTGGCACAC
>VYZQ01067951.1:176286-194404 GCA_013400655.1 Mystacornis crossleyi | reverse complement strand
CAAAAAAGAACCACAACCCCCCCCCCCAAAAAAACCAACCCACAAATAAACAAAAAAAAAACCCTCATAAAAAATGTCAGATATTCCCAGAGGCCTAAATTATGAGAATTTCAAAATCAACAAACTTTTGTATAAGATAAATCAAGTAAATTAATTCGGGACATCTGTAGCTGCAAACGCTAGTGAGACTGGCACACAGCCCACCTGACTGCAGTTAAACCCAAGACCTGCTTGTGCTATAGACACAAAATAAACTAATAATATATTGGGCCACATCTTACCTTAAATGCCCCAGCTGCTCTCACAAATTTTGGCCCCACCTTTACCAGAAGCCAAATCAGTGTGCTGCCGTTGTGCCCAGTGTGAGATCTGCACTGTGGTTTTGCCCTGATGAAAAGAACTTGTCCGTCACATTTGGTTAGAAACTTAAATATCTATTTTGTTTCAAAATCCTCTGAGAAATCTAGCTTTATCATGAATATAATGTCAAAAAAATGTCAACAAAAGTTGTCTCCCTCTAGAAATGATTTTTTGGAACAACCTGTGGTTGCCCTGCAGTTCACTAGTTCACAGCTGTCTGCAGGAGTACTTTGTACCTTTGTACTTTGAGGAGGCTGGAGTCTCACCAGGAACTATTCTTTTTTCCAGTTTATTTGACATGTTCAGCTGTTAGTGCTCATTATGGTCATTATGAGTTATTACTGCTCATTATGCTGTTAGGCAGATGACACCTAGATTGACTGAACTGATGCTGGTGGGGGTGGAAGAACCGTTCTTCTCAGGTACAGATCTTCTCCCGTGGTCAAAAAGGAGAGCTAAAAATGGTTGAGATGGGAGGAAGAGAAAGAGGTGTTGGAAGAAACACCACACTTTCAAACGGAAAACAGTGACATCGAACCACATCTGCCATTCAGTGTGGTGTATACACAGCCCTGTTACATCCACCTCCCTCTGTCTCTCTCTCTAACAAGCTCTAGGAGCCATACAGCTCAGAAACAACAAGGACTCTAAGCTAATTTAAAGAATAATTCCAGTATTACTGCTCTATTTCCTCTGCTCCGTCACTCATGCAATGACACATATCACTTTGGCCACTTGCTTTACTGATAAAAATTCAGATAGTCTTATGCACTACAATTTAATTATTCTCTGGAACAAAAATAGAAATATTGGCATAGGCAGTTTGTGAAAATGTTACCAAAATCTGTACAGCAATAGGAGTCCCTGGAAAAATGACTCAATTGCAAATTATTTTTTCCATAAATTATTTTTTAGAGTCTGAAAAGCAGCAAAAAAAGTTAGTCCCATAAAAACTTACAACAGGTTAAATTGCTTAAATATGTTATCAAGTCACTTTTTTCAACCATCATTATTTACTTTTTAAAGACTTTGATGAGCTATTCAGCAGAGGGGGGAGAATACATGACCAGTTGTGATATTTGATTTTGGTTTTTTATTTGAAGAACAAGAGATTAAGCTTCCTAAAAACCAAATGGATCACGATGCCAGATTTTTGGTCTCTCTTCTACTACTACTCAAGATGTAAGGATACAGTAAACTCTGGCTTTCAGATCGACGCGGGTCCTTTATTAACTTCCCTGTGTGTCACACAATTCAACAAAGCACTCGAGCTCCTCGACAAGAAGCCCTGGAACAGCCTCTGAGGGGGTGTGTGACTGCAACAGCTCTAAGTGTTATGTACTCACGGGTGTAAAGTGCCTTGTACTGGCTGGAGGATCAAGGGAAGGGAAATGCCACCATTACCTGCTCTTTGGTGTAAAACAAGAGAAATGAGTAATAATCATTCCCCTCCTGGGTTCCACTCGGCTGTGCAGCAGCCAGGCCAATGTTCCCTGGCTGAGAGACAAAACAAATGCCATCGAGATGAAAGTCTGGGATGAGATAAGTTATCTTAATCTCCCTGTTGCATCCCAGAAACCAAATATTTGGACTGTACATAGTTACAGTATTGGAAGTCTCAGAGTCATAAGCTCCATCAATCTCTCTGCAATGAATCAAAGAGAAAGCCGTTAATTAATTAGTCAGGTATAATTAACAAACAGATAAATAGCATGCAGTGGCCTTTGTGTAATCCAGAGAAGTTTTAGCACTCTGTATTTAGTATTTCCAGTATTGTCTCTTCTGCTGGGAAATAATTGTAAAGGACACTAAAAATCTTTTTTTTTAACCAGACAATTCAAGCCAGAAAGGCAAAACCCAGCATTGTGATACAACATGCCAGCTCAAACTTATGGCATGTCAGTGCTTCCCTCCTAGCCAAATTTTCAGTGATGGAAATCTCTGGAGAGGAAAAAAAGGAATATATATATCCTTCAACCTCTGACAGACTGAAATGAAGTTGTTCTGTCAGGGACAACAGCTTGTATCTACTTTACGTTGATATCATTGTGACAGGAGCAATGTAACTTTTAAATAAATATAAATAAATGCATATTCTGACTTAATTTCCTAATCACTGATGAAGGAATTCTCTGAATAGCTTTTTGTTCCTGACTAACCATTGCCTGATGGCTAATCCTGCACCAATAAATATAATCTAGTGCTTTATGATTGAGAATTTTATTGCCAGATGTCAGGAATGCAGTGGACAATTACATCACATTATAAATACAGGGCTTGATCCAACACAATTAAAATTAATGAGTTTTTTATTGCCTGAAATTTGCTAGAATCAAGGATAGAATTAAAAGATATGGTCACACTTTTAAGCACAATCTATGCATTTGAGACAACCCTATTCAGAGTAGCTAATAATAGTGTGACAATCTTGTACATCAAAAGGTCAGTATGGATGTAGTTTTCATTGGAAAAAAAAGTTGTTTTCAATAGTTGGGTTTTGTTTACTTAAAAAAATTTTTTAAATAAAGATAATATTTTCTATTGTGATCCAGTAAAATGCTAAAATGGCTTTATTAACAAGAATAAGTGTCCTTAGAATTACTGATATTTATTTTACAATTGATACATAAACCAAATATTGGTCAAGTGGAAATCGCGCCTTTTCCTGCACTGAGATTCCAAGGGGAAAATATTTTTTCCAGTTACTTTAAAAGTAAACCTTCGTTATTTTCTTTACTGTGTTCTCCAAGACTCAGACTCGATAACAATCTATTCCATGTTAATTTTATCCACATAAGCAACCTAACTGCAATCAGCAGAACTACTCATATTTATAGTTAATCAGGACCAACAGAAATCACAGTGGTTATAAACCCACAAAAACTATTTTAGCAACAAAGAGCAGGCACACCAAAAGAAAGGAAAAAACAAACCCATGGTTGTTTAAAGGGTCTAGATTTCCTGCTGAACTCTTTCTGTCTATCATTCTCCTGAGACAGCCTTTCTTTTCTCTCAGACTGCCCACTTCAGGCCGATGTGAGACTGTGGAGCAACGTGCCAATCACAGAATCAGTAAGGTTGGAAAAGACCTCCAGGGTCATCAGGTCCAGCCATTAACCCAGCCCTGCCGTGTTCTCTGCTCAGCCACAACCCCAAGTGCCACAGCTCCACCTCTTTGGGAGCAGGCCCAGGGACAGGAATGGCACAGCTCCAGATCCCAGAGCACGGTTAATCGTGCTCGGGAAATACCAGAGGAACCAAGGAACTTAAAAAGAAGTAGACATCTTTCTGAAGGAATGAACGAGTAGGAGAAAATGGAAAATAGGACTGTCCTGAGCAGGACCAGGAGTTGGAGTTTGATGATCCCTGTGTGTCCCTTCCAACTCAGGATATTCTATGTTTCTGTGGAATCATAAGGCAGAACAGTTTGGTACAGCAGCAAATGTAATCTTGTCTACCTGAAATAAAAACAGCACTGATTCTGTTCTTTTTTAAGATATCACGCAACCTACAATTTCATTCCTGCTTTTAAGTAATTTCATCTATTATTAGTATTTTCAAGATCTTTAAAGTTGCTCAGTATTTGCTGCAAATCTATTCCTATAGTGCTATTTGCTAAAGATCAGAGAACTTTTAAGAAAACTTTAGCACATGTTTAAAGCTGTTTTAAATTACACAAATTGCTATAACTCCTACATTCTCCCTTTCCTTCCTTTAGTGCCACAGAATGTTTGCTAGCATGGCACAGAAAAAGGAATTGTGAATTTTACAGCGCAGCAAACAAGTGATTGTTTGTCCTGCTGAGTGTTAGTTCTGACCCAGGTAGCAGTGTTTTATAGTCTGAAGATCAAAGTGCAGCTCACCCATCAAAACCACATTCCAGCTTTGTTTATTACTCTCTTAACCTTTTGTCTGTGTTTTACACAGTGCTGAGAAATATATATATATATATAAAATGTTCAGAAAGCCCTGTTTCAGTGAGTCATCTTTACTTCTTTACTTATCATAGTATTACAAGCTCTTTGCTCTTCTAGAAACTCTTCCATCTTTAAAACTACTACAATATTCCTTCTGAAAAATGAGTTATTTAATAAACAAAATACATTTCAGCTTTCAGAAAAAATATTTCAACTCATTTGATTCACCATAGAAATATTGATTCTAAAAAGTTGATAATATTGAAAACATTTAATGAAATAATAAGGTTTATCACTAGCATTGGGTTATATTTTTTTTTTAGTAGTCTTTTAACACTAAAATTTTTGGGTAGAGAATATTTTTAAGGAGATGCAGCAAATAATATCAGATTTATGTAAACACTCTCAAGGGAAAACAAACCCATTTATCAGTTGTATTCTTACAGAGAAATCCCCAAAGACATCTCAGAAACAGATTTCCAGGTTCCGCAATTCGTTAAGCACAGGATATTTAACCTCGTTTTTGCAACTGCTTCATTCCAAAACATTTCACAACTTGGATTTACTGAGAAGATGCTTTTAAAAGTACTTTCAATCTGCTGTATTCATGCCAATTGCAGAAAGCTATTAGCTGTAACTGGCAATTTAATTTTTTTTTCTTTTTGCTACTTTTAGTGTATGATCTGCTCCCAAAAAGTAAGGTTTTAGAATTTCACTAATGTACCCTAAGCTATGTATTCATCTGCAGCACAGGGAGATTTTAGTTAAGAAATTGCTCTTTATCAACTTGTGATTTTTCAATATGTGTCAAGAGATGTGAAAAAATATGTCCTCGGGAACTGCCAAATTGTCTGGAAAAAGAACAGTGAGATGAGAGACAGCACAGAGGAAACACTCTGGCATAACAAAAACAAAGAAAAAAACCGGGATGCCTGTGGTTGGGGGCTGAACCTAAAGAAATGTCACCAAACAAGAACAATCCAACATCCAGCTTACACTGGATCCTTTCCTAAGAGGAAAAACAGGCAAAGAAGGGAGAGAAAAAGTAGTCTTCCACTGTCTTATAACTTGCAGGCAATCTTTAGGATTCCTTAAAATCAAGAGCTCCATTCCCCAAAACCCAAATTCCAGCTGCGACAGCATAAGGCTTCACTTGATCTAACCTGTGACAATTTGATTCTCACCCACCTCCACTCTCCTGTTCAATTCCTGGGTAATGCTACAGTAAGTGCAGGGTTTACCAAAAGACTTGGAAAAGCTTAGGTGTGAAAAAGGTTCTGCATCTCTGCTCTGGACATAAGCCTGGTTAAGTTTTCAGGAGACAGATCATCTCTCACTGCCAAGCTGTCAAAACAGAGCCAGTTTGCTCCACTGGGATGGCAGAATAAGTAATCCCTCCTGTGCCCATGAGCCACAGGCTGAAACCACAGCACATGTGAGTAGCTGATATATCTACCGGTGTCAAAAAAAGGTAGTAGTGGGGTTATTGCTTTGCAGAAAAGCTTATTTTTTGCCTAAGACAACTATAATGGGCTAACTCATTTTCAGGAGAGCCCAGACTATGCAGAGAGAAGGTTTACAAAGATAATTAGGAGTTAAAAGACCAGGTAGATGTCTAGAGAATAAATCATTTGCCCCCTCACAGCACTCAGGACCCACTGCTGTGCCTTAAGATCCCGGAATCACAGCCTTGAGGTAGCTGGGACCTCTGGAGACTTCAGGTCACCACCTCCCCTGCTGGACCAGGGTCAGCTACAACAGGTTACTCAGGCCTGTGTCCAGGAGGGGTTTGAATATGTCCATGCACTGGAGTCTCCCCAGCCTCTCTGGGCAACCTGATCCAGCATCTGACCATCCTCAGAATAAACAAGGTTTTTATTTCTGGACTTTCCTCTATAGTTGGTGCCCACTGCCACTTGTCCTTTTGCTAGATGCCACCACGAGTCTGAGTTTGTTTTGTTAAATCTTCCTCATTCTCTTTAAACTCACATTGAACCTAGTGAAAGCCTGACCCCTTCACGCATTTGTTTCACTTTGGCTTTTTGCATACTGCTCGCTTGGCAGGAAGAAGTTAAGAACCACGTTCTGAATGTTTCTGCTGGGTTCTGCAACTTTGCAGGATGACTTTAACAACAAGTAGCTGTTAGCACACATTGATCGTCACAAGTAATTTTGTTTCTTTCAGTGAGATCGATTATCTTTACCTAAATCATACAGATCTCCTGGGAGGAAACACTGAGAAGCTACAGAGAATGTGATGGGAAAAGCTTTAAAAAGACTAACAAGTTTTAGCAGCAGAAGACTAAAAGCTTGTGTAAATGAAAAGCACAATCTCATGACAAAAGGTCTCATCTGTACAGTCACACAAAGGAACTTATCTATTTTCATCATCCAGATGCCAGCATTCAGGCATTAATGGGAAATAAACCCTCTTGGGCTCATTTCTCAAAATTATTTTGTTGGAGTATTGTAAGGGAACCATATAAAAGCAGAGCAAGACTCACATACTCTGAATGCAATATCCAGAATTCGTCCAGAGTCACTCTGGAACACTGCAGACTCCAGGAGTGAGCCACAGAGGTGCTTAGAGAATGGGAGTAGGAGAGAGAAACAAACACATGGACCCAGTTTTCTTCAGTGCTCAAGGCAGCAGAAACAAAACCTGTGCCTCTTTCAGAGACCCTGCACCAGGCTGTTCTACAGATGCAAAACCTTGTTGATACAAACACATAATATTTCCTGTTTGTGTTTGGTCCTGGTAAAAATAGAACAGGTTCTAGCAAAGTCGATGGTTCCTAATGACAGCTGCTCGCCACCACCTAGCAAGAGGACCTGCTCTGTGATAGCCTGCAACTGGATCCAGCTGCAAGAAAACTTTGTCTGCAAGAAAAGGGCTTTTTTCAATGTTTTGAAGACGATCCAGACTTTTTTCTAACCCTCAGCTGCAACTCAAATACCATATAGCCAAGCAATGATATTTTTTGTTCATATTTTGTATGTCTCAAGGAAGAAAAAAGCTTAAAACTGCGAATTTATTCTTCATAATACTTTTTCAGTATTATCAGTTCCACTACACCTACTGAATATACTCCTGTTTGTAAATTTGTTTATACACAATACTTTCAAAAGAAACCCATCAACAAGAACATCTGCTGCCATGACTGAAGTTGAACCAGAGATCAAAACACAACTTATGAAATATTTATAAAAAGAAACCAGCCAACAACTATATAGAACTTTCAAAGGATAAAAAAGCAACATTATGTGCTTATGAGGGAGAAAGGAAAAGAAATGTGTGCATTGTTTTAAATCCATTTAAGAATGCAACCTTAAATTTGAAATTGTGATCATTACTTCTATAGCATCTACCTCAGAAAAAACTGCAAAGATGAAATTCAGGCACTACCACAGATGCTGAATTTTGTGGTTGCTGGAAAATGCAGGTAATTTCTTGTATTTATCAATAACATTTTTAAAGCACATCTTCAGCTGGAGGGAACCCACTTTAGGAAAGCTCTATGCTAGCAAGGTAGTTGTCAAAGTCATTTCTTTGTTATCAGAAAGAAAATAAATGACATAGTGAGTACATTTCCATTTTAAGTTATCTTTAATAGTAATTCAAGAACCTAATGATAATCAAAATCCAATGTGCATCCAAACAGCTATCAGTTATAACAACAGGAGAAACTCAGCGATGAAAGGGCCTTTAAGCTTCGAACACACAGGATGTGCAAGCCCATGAAGTATCAAAAGAGAAAACTTTAAGGAATAGAACCTAAGAATGGTTTGGGTTGGAAGTAACCTTAAAGATCACCCAGTTCCATCCTTGGCCATGGGCAGGGACACCTTCCACTGTCCCAGGCTGCTCCAAGTCCCTTCCAACCTGGCCTGGACTCTGCCAGGGATGGGGCAGCCACAGCTTCTCTGGGCACCCTGTGCCAGGGCCTCCCCACCCTCACAGGGGAGAATTTTTTTCTGATATCTAATATAAACCTACTCTCTCTTTGAAGCCATTCCCCCTTGTTCTCTCATTCCACGCCCCTGTAAAAAGTCTCTCTCCATTTTAGTAGCTCCTTCAGGTGCTGGGAAGCCACAATTAGGTCACTCTGAAGCCTTTTCTTTTCTAGGCTAACAAACCCTGCTCTCTCAGTCTTTCCCCACAGGACAGGTGTTGGGGGTTGAGGAGGTTTTCTTTTTGTGTGTGTATGTGTTCTTTTCTTCTCCTCTCAAAGGAATTTTTTCCCATGTTAAGGGACGATTGCTAGGGTACTTAAGAAAAACAAAGGACCTAGCCAGCCACAAGGGAGGGGCCCAATTGTCCCTTTTTTTGGTCNATATATATATATATAAGTAAAGACCTGTTATTCCTATTTCTGATATATTTGCCTGAAAGCCCCTCATTTTCAAAATTATAATAGTTCGGGAGGAAGGGGGTTACATTTTTTCCATTCCGGGGTGGGAGGGGGACTCCTGCCTTCCTTAGTAGACACCTGTCCAAACCAGGACAACAGGTAAATGATCAGAAAAAAATGGTGGAAAGAAAGTTAATATTCCTTTTAATGTGAACATTTCCCTTTCACTCCACAATAATTTAGCCATCCTTGTTAAGGGCTATATAATGGCAAAAGGAAAATATTTAGAGAACATTTTTCAAGAGGCACGTAATAATAAAGTGAGTAATTATAACATCACCAGGATGCTCAGGAGTGCATTTTACAGGGTCATTAATATGGTTCATGGGTAGCTGGAAGCACGTGGCCTTCGGCCCCAGAGCACACAGGGGGCTCAGTGAAGGACACCCCATTGTGTCACTGCTTTAGTAAAGCCTCGCAGATGAAATGCAAACCCATCTCCAGTGGAGACACAGCATTTACCTGGAGTTGAAAGGAAAATTTCAGTCATTGAAGCAAATCAATTAATGTGCAATAAATTATACCAAAAAGTAGGGATGGAAACAAACATTTTGGGAAGAAATTCATTTCCCTGTGTGTTTCCTGTTGGAATCAGTGAGATGATACAAATAAGTGCTTACTAAACTCATGGGATATTAGAACCTAAGTAAGCAAAACAGCTTAGGGCTATGTTTGCCTTATCTTTTTGAAATTATTTGGAGCTATATGGTGCTCTGCCTCCTTTCTTTTAATATTTTGTGCTTTCATACTGAACACTTCATTCTTCAATAATAAAATAAATAGCAAAGAAATTTGTCAGCGTACCTATGGCAATTTAAGAACCCTGAACCAAAATCCTGGTGGAAAGCCTTGAGAAAATTAACAAATTATAATGAGTAAGGGAGATTTCATAAAATCCAACATTCAAGAGCCGATTAAAAAAAAATAAAAAAAGAAAAGAAAAAATGATTATTTAAATCAGTAGAATTCTTGAATGTGTAGTGAGTCTCCCAGCAAAGACTGCTCAACATTCTTTCCTTCTATTTCATTAGGATCTTGAAAAAAATACTGAAAAATTACTGCAGAACAATGAAAAATGCCAGTAAGAATTATTTCTCAAGCAATAAACCTCCTGAAACATGGAGGATATATTTCAAATTCTTAATTAAAGTTTACAAGTAATCTTTCTTTTCTCAAAAATATTTTTAGCTTGCAACATATACAACACAAGATATATTCAAAATACTTTTGCAAATACATACGTATCTTGTATTTATATTTGCTGGAAGGCAATTTTCATACTTTGCTTAACAAAGGATATTAACCAATCTACATAATTTCCTCTGGCCTTTCATAGACCTTCATGTAAGTTTTTTCATGCAATAATGTATTCTAATGCTGCTTTTGCCAAAATAATATTTATTTGCCAGTACCTCTTGGGATATAAGAAATCAGTATATCAACCAATTTAGTCTTCTATATATTCTCCATTAGAATGTAACGCAAATTGCAACATTTTTACTGTAGTATATTCTAGGTTGGCTGAGGCAGGCATTTACACATGGATCACATATTAACTAGAAGAAAAAATTTAGGACTCTCTCTTGCCAGTACTGCTGCCAAGAGAGTTTTGTTCCTCTAGATCTATTGTTCACATTACTCTTTTCGACCATTAAAAAGTGCTGTTACAACCTTAAAATACAGATCTTGTTCGACTGATTCAAAAGTATCATGAGGTACTACATCAAGGAAGTATCAGAATAATATTTGAGCTAGTACCCATATATGTAAACTAATTTGCACACGAAAAACCCATAAAATAAGGAATTTTATGCAATTGAAATGTGTGAAAAATGAGAGCAATATTTGCAATGGAAATCCCTGTCAAATTATCTATTGCTTCCAAAGCCCCACAGTATACAGAAGTGCTTAATTTAAGCATCAGAAAACTATTTTAATATATGTAATTAAATGCTGTGAACTGGGAATTTTGAAATATTCTATCTACTTGTCCCTCTACCTCTATCATAAATTTTGAAAGGATTTTCATTCACCTTTTTTTCTGGGCGTGAATTACAGCTGCATAAAACTCAGGGATGCAGAGTTCCCGACCCACCAAGGCTGGGCACAGACCTGACTTAGATGCTGAGCTGTAGAGTTTTTCTTCATGCCTTCCCTCTTGGATTGAAAAACAGAATATTGGGAACTCAGAGGATTATTTCAGTGTGGGAATGATCTGCAGTGAGATACAAATTGCACAAAAATCGCAATTTATCCCCAGCTCTTGGCTGACAGTCAGACAGATCCTTTCCTGGGAAGTTTGGCGTTCTGGCAAAGGCAGAGCAGCCGAAATTCTGTTTGCTTCTAAGGATGGGGCCAAATCTGGCTCCCCAAGAAGTCTCCCATCACAAGACAACCAAAGGCTTAGGATAGTGTACAGTGTAAAATACAGGTGCTATTGTACAGCTGAAACAATAAAAATACACTAGATTAAGCATTTTGCAAGGGGATCGGTGACGGTGCAAAAATAATTGAGTCAGATATTACTTACAGCAAAGTGAAGGTAGCTACACACGGCTAGATGATAAAAATTATAAATAACATCATGCAGGATAATAGGGTCAAAGATTTTGATTTTTTTTTCTGAGGCAGTAAGGTATTCATAACTTGTCTTCAGTGAGAGCTCTTTCTTTCTTATTTTGCAAATATTATCATGCCGAAGTTTATTATGCACTCAAAGATAAATCTGCTATTTAGAAAAACTGGGGTACTTTTATTATATGATTAAATATTGATGAAGGAAATTTATCTTACCAAAAAGTAATTTTTCTTGACAGAAATGACACAAACTACTCTTGTGCCAAAATGAATAGTTTTAAAGTTTGTTATTTGTTATTTTTCTGTTTACCAGAAAAGAAGCCTAGTGAAAAACATCAGAATAAACATGTTGTTTAAAAGGTACCTGTACCAAGATAGAAACCTATTCAATGGCAAATAAAATGATGCCTTTGTGCCCTAAAAAATAGAGAAGCGGGTGTGTGTATGCATCTATCCGAGCAGGTGGATAATGTCAATTGGCTGTGCTAAAAAAAGCACAAATAGAAAAGAAATGGCTCATTTTAAGAGTGCACTGTTTATTCAGGGTTCCCATTTCATAAATATCTTGCCTGCTGTGCTCTGCAGTTGACCCTTTAAACATCTCTGGTCAATAATCCATTGTTTACCACACGTCCATTTGGTCATTTTGGTGGTACAGACCCAAGTGTGGCAATCTTCCTTTCTCTGCATATCCCACCTCCCTTTGGATGGCACCAGCTCAAAAAAAAAACCAAAAAATACCCCACTAAAATATCATTAATTACAGCAGGTCTGAGATTTGAATGCTAATTCTATTAATGGACCTATGAAATTAGGACACTGCAAATCTAGATGAGCCATGCTTGGGCCTCCTGCAAACCGGGCTGCCCTGAGGTTACCTGCTATATTAAATAAGAATTGTCTAATACATTTTTAGAATTCTAAGTATGTGTAAATCAGCCCTTGTTAAGTACAGCACCAGGGGGAATAGATAACTGCAGTACTCTTTCTATCTTAACTCCTTCTATTTATCTAAAATCAGATTCATTTGGAGGGCTTCATACCAAGGCTCTGTGATGCCCCAGGCTAAGGTGGGATCAGATCAGGCCTTCCGGACACCTTCTCTACTGAGTAATCCTAAAATATTAAAATTTCATTTATATCTAAGGGAAAACTGTTATGAAGATGCCAGGGGTCCCTAAAAGTATTTATAGATTAATATTCCCTGCATGTTCTTCTATTTCAGAAACTTTGAATGATTTTTGACTGCACATTTTGATGTGTTTTGCTATTAATTTTCCATCTTTACTTTCAATGTAATGTACTTTTAATTAGGCAATAATATATAATCTTCTGCTCATCTATCACTTTTACTCAAACATGTTAGGAAATGGATAATAGAAAAAAGGCTCATCAGAGACCCTTTAGAGGTTCAGCAAAGCTGGAATAAAATGCCATCTCCTGACAGTACCTTTAAGGTTTCATAAAAAGATAATGGATGTGCTTGTCACCAAAGCTAATGATCAAACATTTTCCCACTTTTACTGGATATTAAATTGTGAACTATAAAAGAAAACCCCACAGTCTAAGCAATGTAGGAAAAAGTCTTTGTACATTTTTTTATCTCCTTTGATATCTAACTAACATAAACCTTCTTATTGCACTGTTACTTTCACTGAATAGCCACTATGCCATGAGATGCTTATTTTTCCAGAAGTGAAAAGGCTTCTTTTCAGGAGAGACAACTCTCCAGATTTCAGAATAAGAACAAAATAGATTATATTTGCAAAAATACTTAAGTGAAACAGAACACTAGCTCATCATAATATCTTTACAAAGTTGACCAAAGCTTTTTAATCTGATATGTGGCAACTTTTGAAAGTGTTATATCTAAATTTTATACATTATTTTGAATCATATTTTACAGACATTCTTTTTTTAATATTTTCAGTAGTGTTACCATGCTGACAAAATAAGGAGATGAGCAAGGCAGTAAAAAACCCATCCAAACCATGTGATGGAAACAATACAAAGTAAATAATTACCAAAATTAGGGTAAATCAGTTTGAGAAATCAGATTAACAGTGAAAAAAGTAGATCTAAATTGAAAACAATGGGAAAAGTTATGCTATGTTATTCTATTTAAAAAGAGAAAAGTATTAAAACAAAACAAGACAGTACCTTCTGGTCAATCCCAATGGAATTAGACTCCTGAAATAGGCAGGTACTTGAAAGTTGTTCTAAAGCAGCTTTCATTATAATATATTCTCATCTCTGTGACCTGCAAATGGTCAGCTGGTAATTCTTCATCCCATGAAAACGTTCACCAGGCTGCATTCTGGAATTACCATGGCACTGATGCACATAAACTTGCTCATAAAGAAAAGGTTGTGCTTTATTTTTTTTGGCCTGTTGGGAATGTGCAGGTCCTTGCTGAGAGCAGGATGGATGAGGGCAGAAATTCTGGGCTTGGCACAGGTGGCCCAACCCTTACTGCAGGGCTGTGTCCTTATATTCCATGTACCTCTCCGGCCTATAAGAGATTGCAGGTTGGCATCATCCTGCACAGCAGCAAATGCAGGTTCAAACCTGAGGTATTTTCCTAATGTACCCAGACACAACAACAAAACATTTTAGGGCATAATAAGACTCATCCCCTGTCACTGCATTATCCAACAGTCACTAAAAAAGTAAAGAAAGGGCTTTTGTGATGGTATTTTTTGCTTTGTTCTGTTTTCTCTCACTAATCCGTGTTTTATTCGGCATGAATGCTGCAGCCCAGCACAGCTGGCTCACACAGCACACTACTGAAAAAGGGAGTTTTGGGCTGGAAAACACAACAGATTTCAAAGAACAGCTCTTCTCAGAAGCAGTTCTGAGCAAATACCTTTCCAGCACCCTTATTCCTGATCACATCACTCCAAATTACAGGCAACCAGGCTCTGTCACAAGGGGATGTTCTGCACTGAAGAGCCCCACTGATTTCAGTGCAGTTATTTGGGAAATAATGTACTGAATAATGTTAGCAGAGCTTTCAGTCTGCAGCAGTGACTTTCCTTGTGGCATTAAAAGTACTACCCGGGGAAAAAAAAAAAAAAAATTGAAGTGGTGGAACACCTGGATAAGTGTTTTCTATTCAGTAATCCCAGTCAGTATTCTCAAACTAGAGGGTGACAGTATAAATGCAAGACTAGGTGACAGTAATAGCTCCTATACCTTCCTCAAAAAGGAAAATTTCATATAATTAAAGAAGGCATAACGAAGACAATCTCACTCGTAAGTGAGCTTCCATTTTAATATGAGTTCTGATCTAAAAGTTTAGAACATTTGCCTTCCCAATGCAGAAATTATTCAGAATGCCTAATAAATACAAAATTAAAGACAAAAATAAATACAATAAATAGAAAATACAAAATACAGATCATTCTTTCTTTTTACTTATTACCACCTTTTGACCCAGACCCTTGGAATGACAATTTACTGTTTCTGTAGGGATAATCACTGCCTCTTCAAGAGGAAAAAAATCAGAAATTTAAAGCAGTGCTCCACACAGAGTTTCCAATGAGTCATTATTCCTTCCCCCAGTTCAGTTTGTGAGCGTCAATAAAAATGGTTTTTTCTCTATTAAAATTTCATTAAAGTCCTGTGGCTTAAAGATAATCAAGAGCAAAGAGTATAAATTAATAAAATGAAGAAACAAATTCCCAGTTAGCATAAACCAGCTCTCTCCTTTCTCTCTGCTCCTGAAATTAAAAGCGGCAGTAGCCAATGGTGACCCAAAGCATTCTTCTTCTCTAAATAAACCTTTCATAAGAAAGAACACAGAAAACAGCACTGGCAAATCTGTCCATCATGATCTTTTCTGGACGTTGAATAGACTCCTTTTATAAATATTTTCCATTTTCTTAATGAAAATTAAATAAAATGCTCCTGCTTTTTACCAGGTGGATATATTTTGGGCAAACATTTGACATGGCAAATCAGCTGACTTTAAAATCCCAACTTGTCTTCATAGCTCTCCTTTCCCAAAAAAAGAAGCCATAAAAATATATCTGCACTGTCCTTCAAGGCTATTAGACTGCTTCTGCAGTATTCCTTCTTGAGGAAATTGCTAACACAAGACTTGCATTCAAAAAGAATCTAAAGAAGACATAAATAGTCTGTTTCCAATGGCTTCTTATTCACTAGTCCCTGATTTCCCAGGGCAAACAGTTCTCTTTTCCACCATCTTTATCTAAGGACAGTTTGTAACAGACTTTCTTTCTCATACTTGGTTCAAAGACAAAATTGGGCCAGGGAACTCACCAGGGCTTTGGGTTTTTGTTGGATTGTGTGTTTGGTTTATTTTGTTGTTTTGTTTCAGTTTTGGTTTGGTTTTGGTTTTTTTGTAATTTTAAATGCACTTGCTCCATCCTTCTTTAATTTTTATTATTGTTTTCTATTTACCAAAAGGATTTCACTTTTAAGCATTTTCTAATGTTTTATTTAGAATTAAATCTTGCATCTCCACACAATGAAGCTCCTCGAGCAGATTAGTCCATAAAACAAAGGATCTTTCAACTCAGAATAAACAGGAAAATAATCTGAACTGCATCAAAAGCTGTCTACTACGGACTTAATAGCAGTACTGTGAGGAACCTAATATCAAAAAACATCCCCAGATTGGTCTGGAAGAAAATGTTGCTATTGCAGCTCTAAACATCTATTGAAAGATAATGATTTATCAGTTTATTTATTTAAGAAAATCAACATCTTGGTGAAACAATGGCAGACAACTCTTGGAAATCACCTATACAAAGACATCTATCCACAAAAGACTGGTACAACAAACCAGACCAATAAAGGTCACATGAAAGGGAAAAGACAGACCTTATTTTGTCCCTACATCTTCTCACGTGATAAACAATTCCCTAAATATTCCTTCTGTAAAGCCAGGCATTTTACACAGTGGGGAAGTGAGAGCCAAGTATCCCACAGGCACCAGTCAGGGCAGCTGCACCTCTCACCTTGTGGGATACGATCAGGTAAGGCAAGTGGAGAATTTGCCACCTACGTTTTTGTAAAACCATACCTTAATGTGACTGCAAAGGGCAACATTCTCCTGGAAAAAGGAGGAACACGGGTTTCAAACATCAAATTTAAAAGCTGACATCTACTACGATTATGCAAAGTCCTACTCTGATGGTATCTGCAGATTAGAAAAGGAAGAAAGGCAGGAAAAATTTAAACTGTTCAAACTATCTTTTCGGTATTTTTGTTGTTGTTGTTGTTGTTTTGTGTTTTTTGTTTTTTTTTTTTTGCTGCTGCTGTGTTTCTCCACTACCTATTTAATGATACATCACCATTATTTATTTAATACACAACAGATAGACATTGCATCAAATACAATAGATGTGTATGAGTTCTACATAAACAGCGTTGGTTTTACGAAGAAAACCCTGCAAACCTGACACAGGGTTATTGTAGTTAGTTTGAAAGTAATATCAAGTATTCATACCAATCACTGGTTTCTGCTGTGAATTTTAGAGGTTTTACTGTAATAGGTCCCACTTAAAACAAAATTAGCTCTTTGACCCTTGAGGCTCAGCAAAGACCACAAAGCCCAAGAAATCACAATAGCATGAACAAAAATGAAATCCTCCTAAGCTCAGTGAGATGTTAGCTGTGGGTCACCTCAGGGACCAGTGTTAATTTACAAGTGGAAAAACCATTATCATCAACAAAGGTGCATTAATTTTCATCTTTCAAGCAACTAGCCCTTTTAAACACTGCAATTACTAATGACTTCGGGATCAAACTAAATAATATACCAACATAAACAGCCCTTTCAGATAATAGATACTTTCTCTTGTACTGGCATATAATAAAGAGAAATGTTGTTTGAGACATCAAAGACAGGCACTGGTGTCAGACTGAAATGTTGATTAGAGGCACAGGTAACAGATTATTAACTGCTGTATTAATATGTGTCCAGGACTTGAAGCCATCATGTAACTGGAAACATGAGGAAGAGAACAATCCAAAATACCAGAGCTTCCTTATTTAAAGTGGTACATCATGAATGAAACCTCCACTACCAAAGAAATAAATCCAGACAATAATAGTTATGATCTTTCTGGAAGTCATTCAGTTCCTTGTAAAACACTGTTGTGATAGAATAAGTTTCCAAATCTAAAGTCATAATCCACTACCTCCCCCTGAAATTCGAATGTCAAATTTTTAACAAAAATGAAACTGTTGGAAGACAATTACCCAGATGAGCAAAGCAGAACCGAGGCTTTTGGGAACGGTGCTAACTGAATTCAAAACACCAAAAACAGAGCAACAACGAACAGACAACGACAACCCAAAAGTAAAGCAGAGGAGTTGATATTTGAAAAGAAAGTTCACCGGTCTTCAGAACAAACTCTCTGCTGTGGATGACACTTGGTCTGTCACACCCCTTCAGGTGTTACAGGGAACACTCTTACACCTATGTGAGTATTCCGAAATTCCTGTACTGATCTCCGTAACACCCCAGGATCCAACTCCTGCTCTCAGGAGTCTTAGCATGCAATATTTTGGTAGAATATGCAGAAACCCCCTCCCCTACAATCAATGCAGAAAAAATCCCCAACAATCACATTGTCTCAAGAGCTGGTGGACTTTATCATGCACATGACTACACTGAGTAAATAGCTGAGTAATTTTTCTCCCACAAATACAAGGTCCTAGAGGGAGACCACACACCTCTACCAAGAGCATGAGCACATTCTATTGAATGTATTTTAAACAATCAAAGGTAACTCTTTCATTCTGTAGCTCATTATCTGGAAAAGAAATACTGGAGGTATTTGAATGACACCCATAACACTTCTCAAAACCACAGGGAAG
>VYZQ01067951.1:148705-163746 GCA_013400655.1 Mystacornis crossleyi | reverse complement strand
TTCAGTTTAGCACTTATTTTATTTTTTCCACAGCTATTCATTTGTAGGATTTTACAATGCCTAAAATCTACCATACTACAGAAAATGAAGGCTTTGATGGACAAGTTAGCAGAAAACTAGACAGCTAAGGTGACCCTTTGCTTGGCCTCTCTTTCCTGCTACTCATTCTCAAATACATATGGCTAAGTTTGTGAACTCTTCAGTTCTGCACATGCAACAAGTGCTTGAGTTTCAGTACAAAAGAGCAGGTTCAAAATAATGCAGGACATCTGATCCTGCTCCTCCACTGGGAAATGCAGGGTCTCAGCAGATGGGGCTTCCATCAACCCAGCAGACATCCCAGCAGCCTTGAGTGTCTAGTGATCATAAAAATTTAAATTTTCCCTGTCTCTCTGTGCCTCTTGGAAGCAGTAAAACTCTAATTACTGCCTGCACTCTTCTATTGGCATGGAAAGGAGAACAAAACTGTCACTTGTACGCCACAGAAAATTAATCCCAGTCCTATAAATTACAGAGATTTATTAGTGCTTTAAATGTGCTTCTTCCCCTCTAGTTTGACTGCGGTGTTCTTACAGTGCTTCTTCTCTCTCCTGCAATTGTCAAAGAGGGAGACAGGTTCTCCCTGACATGGACACTTGTTCTCAGCAGTCTGAGATCCCTCCTCTCATCTGATCCTACCTACTAAAGCACTTTCTGGCAGCAACCACTCTCTGCTGAATTTCAGCAAACTGAGGAGTCTCTTTTAAGTCTAAGCAGGGAGGGATTCAACAAACCTAATGTCATTAGCAGCTGTCTTGGCAATTATACAGCAATTTAGGAAAGCTATTAAGGCCCACTGGGTGTTTAGCCCAAATTCCAGATGGTTTCTTAAAACATATTGTTAAAACAACACGGAGTAACTTTTGCAGTGGCTACTTCTCTATCACAGACCTTTGACAATTCAGAGGAACGTCCCTTTCAATATTCTGTCATGGACTCATGTCAAAATGTTCTGCCTTCATAAAGCCAGGAGGATCTGAATTGTCATAATTAGCTCTGAATGATGCGTGTCCTGATTTCAGCTGGGATAGAGTTAATTTCTGCACTTAGGATGAGGACAATGTCGATAACACACTGATTTTTTAGTTGCTGCTGAACAGTGCTCACACTAAGGCAAGGACTTTCCAGCAGGTGGGCTGGGGGGCTTAAGAGTTTGGGAGTGGACAGAGCCAGGACAGCTGAGCCCAGCAGGCCAAAGGGATATTCCAGATATTCCAAACCCTATGGCATCATGCTCAGCATGTAAGCTGGGGGGAAGCTGGCTGGGGGTCACTGCTCAGGAGCTGCTGAGCATCAGCCAGGGGGTACGAGCAATTTCTCTGTGCATCTCGTGTTTGGCATATTCTCATTTTTTTATCGCTACTATTGCTATTATTTCATTTCTGCCATGTTAAACTGTCTTTACGCCAATTAACAATTTTTCTGTTTTATTTCCTTCCCCAGTTCTCTCCCCCAGCCAGCTGGGGAGGAGGGAGTGACTGGCTCTGTGCTGTTTAGCTGCCTGTTGGGTTAAACCACTACACGAGAGCTTTCAAAGATCTTCAATTTATCAAAATCACCAAATTTTGCAAATTTTGGGCCAGCTGGTGGTCTTTCACTCATATGCTTAACATCCAGATCCAGTAGAGGATCATAAATCAGACATAAAAGTGTGACAAAATCTGTGTTCAATTACTGGGTAAGAAGTTAAATGCATATATTTGCCTTCTTTAGTCTTTTCTGAAAAGATTGCATGCTTCTGTTTAAGTTAAATAATTGATGTTCTGTGTGATGAAAAACTTCTTAAGAGCCTTTCAGTCTACAAGTTAAGTTGCATCTTAGTATGTGGCCAATTTCCCCCTGCCACCCCAAGCATTAACAGAGAAGAAAGCAGCAACTCTACCAGTCCTCTATGGTGATTTGTTTTACCCATTGACCATAAAACATATAAAGTATGTGTTTAAGATTCAGAATTCTGAAGCACATCTACTTGAAGGGATGAGACAGCTCAGGAAAAGAGCCCCTTGTTACCATTTTCATAGCCCTGAAAAAATATCAAATCTGCATAGCTTCATGATCAACAGACATAATTTATGAACATAATAATATGCTTGACATTTCAAACTTTTGATTTTACTTGGTAATAGGGTTTTCTAAGGGTCAGCTCAAGCAGATCAGCATCTTTGTATGCTTGCAGAAAACAGAAGAGATCAGGTTCTTTTAGTTTTAGATTAGCTCCACAGAGCCTCACCAGCAGGCAATGCTGCCACCCTTCCGGAGGGAGGTGGGGTAGCCTTTAATTTATTTATATTTTTTCATGGCAGCATAAATGCAGATGGGTTGGCATTTGGGGAAATTCAGTTGCTTAAGAGACACTTTTAAAGAATTTTCTGTATTTTTCCTTCTATAAACAAAACATTTTCTATGTTTATCAAACTGAGATCAGTCAGTGAAAAAAAAGAAACATCTTTGTACTTGGTGAAATACATAGGGTTAGAAAACATGCAAAAAGGTGTACAGAGAAACTTTAAAAGAGTGTTAGTTTAAATAGTATGGACAAAATTCAGTCAAAAGGTGGGATGCAACATATCAAAAGTCCATTTCAAGAAAACAAAAACCCTCCTTTTTAAATATTGTTACTGTTTTGTATCAAAACGTAGAACTTAACAACATTCTTTCTTTTAAAAAATTAAAAATATATATGTATAACAACAAGCAAGAAGACAAAACACATCAAAAATGGGAATTAAAAAAACAAAAAAACTCTTCAAAAGAAGACAAGAAGTCAAAAAAAGAGGGGAGAAAAAAGATTTTCAGGGATCCTTGTCATGCAAATCAGTTTGGCGGCAAAAAATACCTTCATCTTCAGCACCGTCATTATCACCTAAATCATCTGTCTGTTTCTTTGTAAGGGGACCTAGGATTAAGAACGGAGAAAATGGAGGAAAAAAGACAATTCAAGAATATACAAGACTGAGGAAAAAAACAGTGAATATTAAATTCCCACGGACGTTTCAAGAAAAACATTTGCAGGGAGGGAAATCATAGTTTATAACAACCCATTTTTCAGTAAGTTTTTCAAACATTACAGCAAAACCTTCCCTAGGGGGTATGGCTATTAGAAACATCTAGCACAAGAATCAGAGGGTATCCAGTGCTTTATTGTTTTTAAATGAAGAATCAAAGCTTGTTTACTAAAAGCATACCCCGCCATAAACTGTATTTATCCACTTCATTTAATTGTTTCTTCTTGTTGCTGTTATTAGGAATAGTGGAGACAAGAACTGCCAAATTACCTCTTGCATTTGATGCAATAAGGCAGTTAATAAAAGTCTTGACAGTTGGTTAAAACAATATATTCTGTCAAATGCTAATTCACATTTCTATATTCAACCATTTAAGCTCATGCTTTATATAAAGATAAGCACGGGTTTGATTATTTAGGGTTTTTGACACATTCATCACATTCTCTTTTAAACAGAACTGTGGATACCCTTGAAACCTTTGACTACCTGCTGAGATATTTGTCAAGAAACATGAAAATCCATATGTAAGCCAGAAACAAGGGTGAAATCCCAGACCAACAGAAGACAATGACTTTTGCCATTGATTTCAATGGGGCCAGGGTTTCATGCAAAAAGGTACTGAATTGAAATTTTAGCTTGGGCAAGGCATCTGGGTTCGTAATTCCTTAAGGAATCTCCATAAAAGGATGATGAGACAAAATTCCTTTTTGCCCAACACCTGTATTATTAACAAATATTTATAGATTTATCATATTTTCCAATGGGAAAAATTCCCACTCCTTTACTGAATAATAAAAACATACACCAGAAGGAAAGTCAAAGGCTATCCTGAAAATACTCCCATGTCATATATTTACACACTTACGCACAAACAAAAGACAGTTGGAACTCAGCATTATCTTTCCTTTTTTTTTCAGAGCTCTTTCATTTCCATGACATTCTGTAATTTGCATGCGAAAAAGCAATCAGTACGAACACAGGGCTAAGTAACAAAAAAGAGAAAGAGCCAGCCAAGCACAGAGTAGAAAACAAGAACTTCCTCATGCATAAAATAGCAATAGACAAAAACAACGAAAAAAGAGATGAACAGTATGTGTTGATATTTGCAGTAGATGTAGGCAAGAGACATGCATTAAATCTAAGCACTGTGGAGTATTAAAACATTTGTATTTAAAAAGCTCTCTGTCTCTGTTATTTTACAGGATATTAGTCATTCAGCATTAAACTTGTCATTTATAGGCAAAATACCATGTATTGGAGTGATGCATTTTTTTAAAAAATCATAAAATGTTTTTACCAGGTGCATGGATTTAAGAAACAGAAAAAAAAACATGAAGTACCATTGAGACTTTAACTGTGAATGTAGGAACTGGACCATATTATTGAAAACCAAAGCTCAATACCTTAATTCCTGCATCAGTCAGGAGTATAGTTTTTAACTCATTCTAAATACAGAACACTAGAATTATACATCATAAATAAAACACAAGCATTCGTAACAATCATTCTGATCAGTAGAAAGCCTTGGTGGTGCGAGTTTTTCCTACTACAAGCCCTGGATATAATCTTTGCAATATTTGGTATCTGGATGAAGTGCCCTGATCCAAACACACACACATACAAATATCTCTCTGCCCAGCATTTTCATTCCATAGCAACTTTACTTCTAAAAGAATAAAATTAGAAAAATAAAACGTCTATGCAAAGAATGGCATTAATTTCATGGTGGGTTTTCAGCACAGAGAAGAGGAAGAGTGAATTTAAGATCGGTAAGAGCTGTGTACTTAAGAATGGAGATCCAGAGACAAGCAAGGACATATATATTTGTATACACACACACACACACACACGCACGTTCTCAATGGCTTCTTATATTTTAGATTTCTAAAGTCACCAGAAAGTAACAAAGTAGCATCTAGAAAGGCAAACAATGCACATTTCTCCAAATAACTTCCATAGAGAAGGGCAATTTATTTTCTAGATGAAACCAAGACAACGCATGTTACATTTTTTTTAATAGCTGGCCTTTGGGAGGTATTTTGTGTAGATCATGCTTCCAGATCTCAACTTCAATTACAAAGTGCATCAGCCATGTCAGTGTAAATGTCTGATCTCATACGATTTCTGATTTTACAGTATGGTGAAGCATGATTTGGGCTAGCTTTAAAAACATCATGGATAATTTTCATGTTTGCACTGTTCTGAGGTTCTCTGGAAAACATTAAAAAGTAAAATTAAACCACCTTCCTTAAAATCATAAATTCTTTAGGTCAGAAAAGACCCCTAAGATCTAGTCCAGCCATTAACCCAGCAGTGCCAAGGCGACCACCAAGCCATGTCCCCAGGAGCCACACTCACACATCTTTTAAATACCTCCAGGGATGGTGACTCAACCACTTCCCTGGGCAGCCTGTTCCAGTGCTTGACAATTCCTTTTTGCAGAGGGGCTGACCTATTTTTGAGTTGTCATAAATTAAACATGCTTTTTAATATAGCCATAGATCTGTTTCACAATACAAGGGCTCTGCTCTCCACATGCCCCGAGCAGGAGGACTCGTCCCTGTGGAGACACGTGGCACAGCCACCAGGGACCACTCGCAGTGGCTAAGAAAGAGATGAGAGATTATTTCTCCCACAAGTTCACTCCAGTCTGCAAATATAATGGACAACATTTATTATGTCTTCAGACAGCTTTTCTGCTTCCTGGAACTATAATGCTCTAAGAAACCAAAGCAGAGTTTGGTCCTGATGTAGCAGGAATGAACCTCCTTATACTTTATCTAAACACACAGGGGTGCTGTGAAGCTTAATTTCTATTTTTTAATTGCTGGGCAATCCCTAAAAGAAGCATCAGCTGAAGACCCATTGTGCACAGGGCTGTCCAAAGGGGGAACATCAAGGGTTCAGCCTGGAGTGCTCAGAGAGGGAGCAGAGCTCTGTTACGAGCTGGGCTGCCTGTTTCACGCACAGATGCTGAAGACACTTTCTGAAGTTATGAAAGTGGTATTAAGAGAAGCTCTGGATTAGAATTCCACAACTCTCATTCTAAAATCCGTAAGAAATGGCTTTTGCTTCTGATTCTCCAGATAACTGATTACTCTAACAGCCTCGCTGTGTCTGTATGATCATAAAGAAAGATTGATGCTTTGAGCCCTCACACAGAAAACACGCTGAAATCACAAGCAGATAAACAGAATAAAATCTTATGGCAAGAACCTACAAAATGTAGTAGCAATAACCTTTTAAGTAAATATAAATCAGAACTAAAATCGCTTAGTAAGTGTATAATTTTTAGACCTTTTCTGCAGCTTTCAATTAATATTCTACAGATAATTTAGGATTTTGTAAATTAAATGTATCCCTCAACTAGGTTCATTTCTTTAGCATTTGACTGTTTATTCAATATATGAGTCTTTAGGGTTCTTCCATCATTTTAATATTCTTCTCAGGTAACAGAAACTAATTTTAAGAATATTGGTGCTAAGACATAATGGACTGTGAGCTAATGAAACAATAAAGAATATTTTACAGAATTATGATTGCCAGTGTTTTTTCTCCAGTTACTTTTCACTATTGTTTCGCTGCAGCCTGCTCTTCACCTTTTGTGAGGGCCTAATTAATCTTACTTTTTGAGTATTTCACTTTCAAAAATGGGCATCCATTAGAAAAAGAAGATGTTACTATGTTTAAGTCACAAGCCTTCAAACAGATATTGCTGCCTTACTGTGCCAGCCTAAATTTTAGCTAAAATTTATGTAATAAATATTAAATATCAACAAAATAATCAGGTACCATAACTAATGGGGGAAAAAGAGGATACTAAAGCTTCTAAAATGCTGATGCAAAGATGATTTACTTATCAAAAGACTCTCTAAGGTTTAGTCTCATTTAGTCTCATGTTGGTGCATACCCATAACTCTCATTAATGCTAATGGGAAATTAGCCCCCTAAGTCACTTTAAAAAGGGGAAAAAGTGATTACTGCATTTTATGTTTCCTAAAGGCAAGGAACAGTCTCTCTACAAAAGCTGAAGAAATGCTGTGTGCAGGAGGCGCTCCTAACGAAGCCCGTACTCATTTAATTTAAAAATAGTCCTTACATTATTTAAATTATTATTCAAATATTTATTCTATCTGTATAGCAATCAATGCTAAAGCACTAACATGATGCATTCTTAGACCTTGATAGTGACGACTGTGTGCTTGCAGGTGCCTTTCCTTTGCTCAAAATAAGAGAAATAACACACCTCCTGTCCAGTTAGCTAAAGAGTAATTACGCACTCAGAAATAATTAAATCCAGCCATATTAATTCTGGTTTTTATCATTCCCTTTGATGAAGGACTAAGGTACTTTAGCTCGCAAATACATTAAAGCTGATTAAAAATTCTCTCTTTATGGGCTTGATTCGGCAGAAATTACCCGTGGCCTTTCGGACCGCAGGAGTGTGTGAGGCACGGAAGCTCTGGATGCCATTAGCTCTTTGGCCTGGGAAAGCTATTCAGCATCAAATAGAGTCACGCTGCCAGTTGACACCATTTTGTAAAACAGTGCAAATCCTCTAAACTTAATAAATCAGCGCTCATGTATACAGCCATTGTTGGGGCCAAAATGTTCTCCTTCAGTAATGAGGAAAGTGGGGAAGAAAAAAAGGACCTTTTTACTTTAGGTTAAGTAGGCTCCATGGATCCAGTCATTTAGAAATCACCATAGTAATAATTATTCTTTGAGGTAAGGCGTCTGCTCGATGGAAAGGGGAAGAGACGAGGCTGAGGCTGAATGCTGAAATGATACATGTGGGAAAATTCACCAAGTCGGTTGCAACACTGTGGAATATGATATTACATATTTATCTTTAAACTTATCTAAGTGCTCCCAACCAGCTACTTCTATACCTTCTTCATTAGCCCATTTCTTAACTAAGCATTGAAAATCTGTGAAGTGAAATTACCTCATCTTTTTAGACCCTACCTTCAGTTCCAAATATAAAAAAAATCAATTCTTTGTTATTTCTACCATCATTTTTGTGCAACATATTCTGCAACTAAAAAAAAAAAAAAACTTGTGTTGAATTATCACTATCAGATGCTAGCTGAGACACAGTAACATGTTGTACCTATCTTGTTTTTAATTTAAAAGAAATTAATGAAGGTTATAATTAACAATCTTCACACCTCAACATTTTCTGTGAAGAAAAATCAACTTCTTATATGTTGAGATTAAAATATAACTCTCTATATATGCATATATGTAACTGTAATGACGAAAGAGAAAGTTACAGCACAGTAGTTATCTGATGAATAATTTTATAAAGTCATCTTCTTTAATCTGAAAATTAGAAAGCTCTCAGCTAAAATAAAGGAATTAGGATTCCTTAGAGAAGATAAATTTGGAAGGTACAAAAGGCAGCTGGGTCTAAGAAACACTTAAATTAAAAAAAAATTCTCTTTCTATTGTCATACTTTGCTGCAACAGACAAAACAATCTTTATATTACTTTTTTGTTTCCCTTTTTACTGTCCTGATTTCACCACACACTCACTCCTTTCCTTGTTATTCACACACACACGCACTCATTAAATTCCTTTTATTTCCATATTGCACTTATTTGTAATATTCATACTTATCAGCAGGGCAAAGCCCTGGCCGACTTTGCTTTTTGATGGCAACATTTGCATTCATGTTTTAACAACAAATGATGGCACAAACCTCAGTAGTTTCACATCTCACTACCTGATTTGTGATGACAATCAAGCTCTGTAATTAGAGCTGCAAGTAACTCAAATTTGCATCTGCAAGTGAGTGACAGGTACAAATTGAACCCACAAAAGGGTTGCCAACTTTCTTTGAAAATTTACATGTATAAATGCTTTGTCACTAAAGAAGCTATTCTGACACTTCAAGACTAACTCCTGCTGTGCCTTTTATAACAGCATATTGCTGAAGTGTCACACAGAAAGAATATCTAATCCCAAACCTTTTTATTCACAAGATTAATCACACCGGCTGGATCTTGATTTCCCTTAAATCTGAAGGAGTTTCATTACTGCATGCTAGATATGTGTGAATTTAAATAAGATTAGAATCTGGGGATGTCAGGAGAGTTTCACTCTTCTGCTTCCCATTTTGGATACAGCCTGAAATTCTTTGTATTCTCAGAGGTGCAGGCACTTTGTGTTCAGATGTCCTGAGACCAGGCCCTTGTTAAATCCCATTCCCTTTGAAATAGGTCACTCTCTAAATCAAATTCCATTCCTAGGGGTTTTTGGTTCCGTGATATGCCTTGCATGGAGTCATGCAGTGTTCCAGGGAGGGCAGGGTAGGTGCAGATGGGTGGGTGAGAGGAGCCCATCCACACAGCAGAAATATTCAGCCCTGGAGATATCCTGGGTGAGCTGCCTGCTAATCCTGGTAGGTTTGGGATGAACACACAGCTCATGGATAGGGTGGATGCAGGACAAGAGAGAAGCTGTTCCATGGAAGAGCCAAAAACCTGGGAATTATTCTACACATCCTAATTTCTGAGACACTCCGAGTTTGGCTCTAGCCAGTGGAAAAAAATATCCTAGAGGGGAAAGAGGAGTGACATTTATTCACTCTTTTTGTCCAGTGGAAGTAAGGGATGGTTCAGACACTCAGGGTAAAGGATTGGGTGTCCCACCCATCAGAAGCAGACATGAGAAAAACAATGTTCCAAATGGCCAAGACTCTGCTGGCCAAGGCTGGCACAGAGACACAAAGCTCACGCCTTTAGCCAGGAACACGACAGCTGGAGTGCTCCTGGGGTGAGGGATGGGTGGGTAAAAGACATGAAAAATGAAAGTTGTAAGCTGTTATATTGGCATTAACATCAGCATTTACAACTCCAGTGCCACCTCACGTGCTTGTGTCACAAGTTCATGCAGCTTTTACCATTTTATTTGCATTAATAATTCATGTTGTTTTACAGATGCTCATACTCCAGGGTGACACGCTGCTGTAAGGAACTGAATGCAGCATTTCATGGCTGGGCCACCACCTGAGCTTTGAGACCATGAATCAGTTCTCCCTCTCTACAGGTAATGACTACAATCCAGGCCCTAATGAGGACTTATGGACACGCTTAACTTTAAGCCTCTGAGTAAGTTCTCTGAAATCAACAGGCTAAATCCAATAATATTAAGATAGATTCACTACCATTAACAGAACTGCTCTATTTGCATTTGGGCCAGGAGGTCAACTCAGGGGTAAAAGATAAACAGACATGNTTCTCCCACCCCTCTTCCCAGTGCACTTCATGTCATCTGGTTTCAAGGCACATGCTTGGAGCTCTAAGTAATTCACAGCAACCTGTGCAATATTTCACTATCTAGAAACCCACATTCCTGCAACCCCAGACATCATGAATGATATGCAAATCTCATTTTCTCAATTTTTGGAATGAGCCACCATCAGTAAAACTTGACTCCAGCTACCTCACAGAGCTGAATTTCTTCAGAAAAGTGGCAAAAGAGAGGAGCAAGTTGTTTTGTAAATTTGACTGTAATCCAACCCTGTCCTCACAAACATTCAGCAGACAGAGGGGCGGGGAGTTTAGAGGTAAGGCNCTCAGTTGTTCTGTGGATAAATCTAATCAACAAATAGAATTTCAATCTCTTGAACATACTACCAAACCTCTGCAATGAAATTAAATTCTCTTTTTTAAAATGCATTGCTTCTTAGTCTGTGTACATACAAATAAAATTCTGCATTCATTTTCCACAGCTTTCATAATCAAATTGCTTCCTGATTTTAAAGAAGATATGAACTTGTTTTAGACCACAAGCTTATAAAAATTGATCATTTTTAGCTCCTGCTAAACTAAAGATTTGTAATTTTAAGATCCAAATTTTAGGTCCCCAAAGGAAGATTTACAACTGCCATCAACATATCAGCATATCAACATTAATCTTCACTTTCCCTTGAAGATCTCTCTAACATTGTTGTAATAAGTGCAAGTCAGGATGCAGTGAGTGCATCCTTTATATAAGGACATACAAAAGACACGGCTGAAAAAGCCACCATCAGTTTGGGTGCACTGGTAAGGTTTGTTCTATTTTTGGTGCTTTTGGGGGGGATTTGTGGATCATCTACAGCAATAAGATACTTTATGAAAAAGCATTCTCTGCTACCTCCTGACANATCATGAATGATATGCAAATCTCATTTTCTCAATTTTCGGAATGAGCCACCAACAGTAAAACTTGACTCCAGCTACCTCACAGAGCTGAATTTCTTCAGAAAAGTGGCAAAAGAGAGGAGCAAGTTGTTTTGTAAATTTGACTGTAATCCAACCCTGTCCTCACAAACATTCAGCAGACAGAGGGGCGGGGAGTTTAGAGGTAAGGCTCTTCCTGATCACCTTTCCAATGCCCTTGTGCATTGTGACACGGTGACATCAGTGACTCTGAGGCACCGCATTTCTTGCCACATTTTGAGTAGCATAAAGAAAATCTGATTCTACAGTGAGAAACCAAGGTGGAGGTCGTGTATTCCGAGTCATTCCCGGCAGGTTAAACTAGGCAGAAGTGCACCCTCCCATTATTAAATGTCTCCAGCATTGGCCAGAACTTCCCAACCTAATGCTGATGCTGGTATCTAAATCCCAGGGCTGTTCCTTGTTGGTCTCCTGTGATCTCAAGGGCAGAAATTGCACTTCTGATATATTCCATCTATCTGCATGTACAGTCATGATCAAATGCTTTGAAAAACTTTCACCCAATACAGTTTCTTCCTGAAAGGTGGAGGTGGATGATTTTCCTTTACTCATATATGGCTACATAAATATATGTGTACACATAACAGACACGCAGGCTCTCCTATGTGCCTTTTTAACACAGAGATTTCTTCCTACACTTTTGAAGCTCTGAGCAATACTGAAATAAAAACACATTAAAGAAATGAATACTGATACTAATAACCTGGTGTTCAGAACTGCAGTCTTTCCATTAACTTGGCTCTTAGAAAGAATAAAGATACTTCAACTCAAATGTTTCTCTGCTATTTGAAGCTTTCAAAGCATCCTTTAAGACCATTTAATTCAGAGTGTGGCGACCAGCTTTTAGAAAGATAATTATATCCGCTCTCATTAGCACACCTTTTGACAGAAAAGTGCACAGCTCTGAGAAATGGCGATGGGAGAGCTGAGGGGACAGCATTTATGTAAAAGGCTGTCAGAAGGAAAGTGCCTGGCCTCACTTATCTTCTCATATTTACATTCTGTATTTTTAGAAGAGTATAATTTAAGGCAGGAAATCTCAAAACATGTCACCAATGGAGCAGTCACAAAACCAGAACAGCACACTTGAAGATTAGTGGGATCAAATACTTGTCATAAGAAAAATCATTTTCCTTTTGACATGTTTTCAGTGTTAGCGCGGTACCTGTTTTGAAAGTACAGTTGACTTGCTCTGCATGTTATATTAAGGATTCCCAAAAGAATAGAAAAAAATCCTTACACTGAATGGAGCATGAAAGGAAATCAGCACATCACTTCTAATCTAGCAGAACTCCCAGACAGGCAGTGATACTTGGGACCACATATTTACACAGTTACTGTCGACTCCTATATGGACAGAAGGCTCGAAAACCTTCTGGTAGAAACTTCGCCTTCCTGCTTTCTGTTTAATAATTGAGTATCTTAACACAGAAGCTGGTGAATAGAAAATGATCATCAAAATAAAACAGATCTAAAAAATGTCAAGTCTAGAACTACAATATATTATTTACAAAAAGCATAGCAAATTTAAGAGCAAAATGTCAGAGTAGCCCTTGCTTCCATTTTCACAACAGCCACTTAGGTGAGAGTTGACAGGTTTGGGACAATATGACATTTCTAATTCTTTATCTGCTGACAATAACTCTGCTCTCTGGAGGAAAGCAACAAAATGCAGAGCAGATAAAAGCATAACATTTCTCAGAATTGGACAAAAGGTAGTCTCACTTCTATTTTTATTTATTTTCCTTCTGGAAGTCAGCTTGCCTAGAACCACAGTACGGGCACAGTTATCAGGGGTTTCACACAGACTAGTGGGGTAAAAAGTACTTTCTTTTCCCCAACAAATATTAAAAAATTAAATAAACAGTATGCACTACTAAATTATAATGATGGTCCAAGGTTTCATGCGTGGGTCCTTTTGGTAACAAAATTGGTAACAAAATTAAATGTGGCCTTTTGCAAGGACTACACACACAGCAGTTACCTCATAACCACTTTAACTCTTAAGTGATAATTGTTAAGGTTGGTTTGTTTAGAGTAGCCCATGGCATTTTCTGTTTAGAGTGTTAAAAAACCCCAAAAATCAGTGAGGAATATTTTTGACATTATTTGAGCAAACAGTCCTTATGATCCTTTTTCAAGTCAACTAAAGTTAACCCACGCTCCATCCTGCTGAGCACAATGAGTGCCTACAGCAAGCACAGCAAACTACAGGCACCAGGACTGTACTTTAGACTATCAAACTAGCAAAACCACTGAGGGCAGTGAAGATTATTCCTGTAACAGACAGTGAGTGGCCTGCTCCTATGGGGCAGCAAAGATTGTCTGTACTCTTGGGTCCGTAAGCAAAAGCAATCTTGGTTCTCATTTTCATTTCCACAGCAGTAATGAATAGTTTCCATACTAGGAGGCAGAATTTAAAATTTACAGTTTTCCTGTACTGTTAGTTAGTTTGTCAGCACTGTGGATTCAATAATGTTTGGCAGTGTTAGACAGATTCATTCCAGCTCTTTAGCTAAGGGATTATTAACTGAACTGTAAATCCAGGGTATTTAATGTAGACAAATGGGAACAATCCAATTAACTTCAATTGTTTCTGAGAGCTTTTAACTCATGCCTTTAGAGATATACATGCACTGAGTGTATATTAACATTGTGATTTAAATGTAGGAGAAAGTTTTAGAAATGTATGTGGGCATAGATGACTTCACAGTTTTTTGCTAAAGTGAGAGTTGAAAAATAATTCTCTTTCTCCTGGGATTTTCTGTGCACAGTTTTTGTGTATCTACCGGAGAAAGACTAGATGCAGACAGAATATTTGAAAGCAAAAGGAAAGGAACCTTTTACTGATATCAGCTCCCCAAAAATAAATAATAAACTGTGTTTACTTGTCTTTTATTGGTGAAACACGGTTTCCTGGAAAACACACCAGCCAGCATTACAGATCAGTAACATTCAGTGAGTCTCTTTGTGTAAAAAGGTTTGTAGAGTAGACGGAGAGTTTTGTCTACTTCTATGTGGTTTGTAGAAATGAACAAACACGAAAGAAATGGTCCATTTAACAGGAAGAAATTTAATTGTTTTATGTTGTCAGAAAGTGTTAAAAAGTAAAGTTGATTTATATTTCAATGTAAAGCAATAAACCAACTTTGCAATTAGTATTGTTTTTAAATTAGAAGCATTCTTATATAAAGTCATGATACACTGGGTTTGGGTGAGGTTCCAGTGCTTGCATGCTGAGCTAGGTCATGTCCACAGCTTGGAACTCCTCTCCCAGGAGTTTCAGGGCTCTTCCTTGGCCACTCGCCTTCCCCTTGCACTTCCCCCTCTGATTCCAGCCCAGCCCAGTTCATGACATGGGTACAAGAGCAGCTTTGGCAGATTTCCAGCGGGCTGTGGATTTCAGCCAGCTGCAGCCCTTCCTTGCAAGAGGCAGCTTCCCAAATCGGGTGTGTCACTGACATCCCTGCAAATCCCACCTGCGCTGGCCCTCCTCTACTCTGAATAACATACACAGAAGTTAAAATTCCAGCGATGGTTGTAACTCTGTTAAGAGCTGGGAAAAACACCATGCGAACTCTTTTACAACTACTCAAAGAACCTGATGCATGCCGCAATGAAATCCATGGTTCTCAGCAGTGTCCGTGCATTCCTTGTTTTCTAAGGTGCCCTTCCCCGAGCCTTTCACTGGAACCACTAATGAACAATGAAATTTACGTCACAGTGTGAGCAGAATGCACTGGCACTTCACTAGTTCTGCTGTGA
>VYZQ01067951.1:135395-148440 GCA_013400655.1 Mystacornis crossleyi | reverse complement strand
CCAGGAGTTTCAGGGCTCTTCCTTGGCCACTCGCCTTCCCCTTGCACTTCCCCCTCTGATTCCAGCCCAGCCCATTTCATGACATGGGTACAAGAGCAGCTTCCCAAATCGGGTGTGTCACTGACATCCCTGCAAATCCCACCTGCGCTGGCCCTCCTCTACTCTGAATAACATACACAGAAGTTTAAATTCCAGCGATGGTTGTAACTCTGTTAAGAGCTGGGAAAAACACCATGCGAACTCTTTTACAACTACTCAAAGAACCTGATGCATGCCGCAATGAAATCCATGGTTCTCAGCAGTGTCCGTGCATTCCTTGTTTTCTAAGGTGCCCTTCCCCGAGCCTTTCACTGGAACCACTAATGAACAATGAAATTTACGTCACAGTGTGAGCAGAATGCACTGGCACTTCACTAGTTCTGCTGTGACACACCCTAACTATAAACTCTAAATGTAGCTCCCCACGTGTCAGCTGAATAAGCAAGGATCGTGTTCATAATGGACTTTTCAAGAACCACAGACCGTGTGGGCAGCACAGCCCACATCACAAACACCTTTCTGCAGCTCCCTCCACCTGCTGGCACCATGAACACTGGTGCACACGGACACCACCACTCCTCCAACTTCTCTGAGTGGTTATAGCTGGCTCCACAGCCAGCCACAGGACAGTGTCCTAATCTGGAGCTAAATCCCACTACCAGATTCCAGAAATGAGAACCAGAGAGACGTGTGTGGTGAGGAGTACACATCCCCCACATGAAACACAATTTTATTTCATTTCTTGCCATAGTAAATTCTACAGTTTCATAAAATTAGTTTTTTTTTTCTATGGAGTTCATTTCATGCAGACAGGAAGAACTGAATATAAACTCTCATTAAAATGAGTGCACCGTGTAGCATCACACCTATATAATGGTCTGATATTCTATTGTCTTGAGCAATTAGTGCACGTCATTGAAAGCACAGATGGGTGATTCAAATCAGTGTGTGTCATATGCAAAATTCACAGAACATTTAAAGTCTTCCAACTAGTTGCATCTGTCATATCTATTATGTCAAATATTAAACTGCAGAGTCTATTTTGGGTTTCAAGCTTGAAATAAAGATCCTCCCCTCCCATCATCCTTCAAAGTAAAAATAACATCACCTGTAAAGGGAAAATAAAATATCTAGAAACCTGTACCACTTTGGCAGCAAGAAGTTACATTTACATCTCTCTTGTTACACCCACTTGCTCAGGCCAAGATAACCTATCATTTTATATCCCCCTAATAAAATTGCTCACTTGAAAAAATGTTCCAATTTCATTTTGCTAAAATTTTTCCCCAAAGTTTCATTTCAACTTTGAATTTTAATTTTCTTAAAAAGAAAATTATATATTTAATGGACCACAGCTGCCTGGAAAGTACGTATTTGATAGGCACACAGTACTAATTTGGAAAATGAGTGTGATTTACTTGATGAGTCACAATGAATGTCTGTAAATATGTATCCAAGTTTTTTACTAGACTAGTAAGCTGTATGAAATCATTCTTAAAACACAAATATCTTCCCAGAAGAAGAATGGAGGCCAACGTTAGCAGCTCTATCTTCCTTACCACTTTCATGATTTTGGTTGATGAGGCACGAAAATAAGATATTGTCTAAGAGGGCAAATATAGAATGCAACAGATTAAATTAATTTAAAGTTTTGTAGAACAGAAAGACTCATGGCATGGCACTGGACAGCTCCTGCTGCAGATGAAGCAGCAGCTCCATTAAAGCCAGGCACCGCAGGCACTTGCCCGGCTTTGAGCGCTGGGAATGGCTCGGGCATCCTGCAGCATGGCTGCTCTCTCTCCTTTGGGTCCTGAAAACCTGTGTTCACCTGGTCATGTGCCAGGAGCAAACAGGAGGGGCAGGCAGAGTGCACAGAATATGGAGAAAGTGCACGGATGTGACTGCATCTGAGCATGACAGAATCACAGAAACAATTAGGGTGGAGAAGACCTCTGAGACGGTTGAGTCCAACCTTTGACCGAACACCAGCCTGTCCACCAGACCATGGCACTGAATCCGTGTCCAACCTGTCCTCAAACACCTCCAGGGACGGTCTCCACCACCTCCCCGGGCAGCCCATTCCTTTCTCTGAAGAAATTCCTCCTAATGTCCGACCTGATTAGGCAGTGAACAACACAGACTGCTTAAAGCACTACCTGGCAAGACAAATGTATTGGGTTTCCCTCTCAAATTATTTTGAGGAAAACTGTACAGAACACCTCTGGTAGAATCAAAACCCTTTGGATTTCCTTGCTTTCAGTATGAGGAAGGAAAAGGAGGGCACTTTGCATCAAGCCATCCTCCATCTAACAAAGACATTTGAATAATTATCGCAGCGCGTTGCCAGAAATACAACGTTTCAAACTCAAATCTGAAAACATATCTATTGATAGCATTAATTTAAGATAATCAGGTGACTAATTGGGTGACTAATAGGGCTAATGAATAGAAAAAGAAGTTGAGATTGTAATTGGAGGCAAATCTCAGCTCCTAAAAAGGCACTAGACAGAACACTGAACAGTGTGCTTTAATGATCACACACTTGTTTATTTGCTAATATAAAAGGTGTTGAAAATTAAGAAAAAGTATGTTTTATTACCATCATAACCCATCAAGCCATTTTAAATCAGTTTTGGGTTTTTTTTGGGAGGGGGGGTTGTCTTCAATTTATAAAGAAAGCAAACTTTTCAAAACATTGCAACTCAGGCTCAAAGGAGGCATTTCTTTGAGCAGTTTCTCATAGAAAGTAGAATAAGGAAATGAAAATCACCTCATGTACCTAAGGCAGGTTGTACAGATGGGAAATCAAGGCTACAGTAACAGTGTAGCAAAACAGTTAAGACATAAGCATTTGAGCATCTTTAAATACACAAGTAACTCCTGTGAGCATCATTGGCTTCATCCTGCTTACATGAACAGGATCTCCTGAAAACACTTCAGAGAAGACAATTCAGAGAAGTCTTAAAATGCACTTTGAGGAAAAGGATAGAAAGGAAAGGAGATCTTCTGTAGAGAGCTGCCAGCTGATTCTTTTTAATTATTTTACCAATGCTGGTGCTTTTCAGTTAGGTTAATAATTATACGTTATGGTGCCTAAAGCTCTGTGTAGACCTCTCTAAAAAATAAATGTAAAGTTGTAAAATTATACCTAATCACATTTTTTTTCCTTAAATACTTTGCAGAAGCAGAGATTAAGCCACAGTATAGCAGCAGAATGCTAGACAACCTAGAAAAAAATTCCAAAAGAGCTAATTAAACTTTAGGACTTGCTATCAAATGCAATTTAACATTTTAAACCATAGAAAATCATTTTCCTGTACTTCTTTCTGTGGTCTGACAGCATAGTAATCTCTTCCAGTGTACAAACTCATGGGAGTAAAATCATCATCACTTTTAACATATCAAAAATCCCCACACCTACAGACCCTTAAGTTAGTCAAAGATTAATTAGCATCTGTGAAAGGGAAACCACAGTTGCTCCAGCAACCTTTGAAATATGTTCCTTAAAGGGAAAAAAAAAAGGGCATGAAAAACCACAATTAGATGAGTATTAGAAATGTGCTACAAGATTATTTACTTCTTTCTAACAATGATTGACATAGTCAAGAAGCATCACAGGAACTTTGTGTCTAGCGTTAAACCTGACAGTCAGTGAGATGACGAGCCCTTGCACTGAAACCCTGGAGTTGTATTTACAGCTCCAGATCTGTTTAGTAATCCATGACTCCCTGATTATGTAAAATGCCCCCAAACAAATATAAATACAGTCTTTTCTAAAAATGAAAAAAGGCAGAAAGCCAGGACAAGGCCACATTACAAAAGCAAGTTGCAGTTATGCCCTACTTTACAAGGCTAAGTGGAAATCACATGGCTCATAAGCCTTTGGTAGCCTTTTGTAAAAGGATGAATTTCTGTTTTGCTGTGTTTTCTGAAACACACCCCACAATCCTAGGTCAATATTTTGCTATTAAAATAAGTAGTTCACGCAGCACTCAGATATCTGAGATCATTGCAGAAATATCACAGGCACTTAAGCGTATATTAAAAGCATAGTTCAGAAGCTGTTGCAGCATTTTATTTTTGGAAGAGTTAAAGGATAAGAGCAACTTTAGATGTAGGTTTCCTTTGGCTTTGGAGGATGAAAGGGATTAACGGAGGTCACAAGAGGAGGATGGAAGAAGAAATGGAAATAAGACTACTACTGGATGTAGCTTATCCTTTCCCTAGGCAGTGGTTAGAAGTGTCTACAAGAGGAAAACAGATTGAGTACTTGCTGCCTGTTCCCAACAGTTATTCCAACAGCAGGATGACTACGGTCAAAATGGGATTTTCCTATTCTCTTTGTTAAGAGTAAGACTAAGGCTGGGTGTCCTTTATACAGAATTTGGTTTAGTGTAAAACTCTTAGCTCCTTGAGGCTAAGAGTTGCTGCAGCAGCTGAGTAGGACTGTACATGCTCCTTGTTTTATTAGGGGATTTGGAATAAAGCTGAGAAATGTACATCATGCAGCTATGTGCTGTTTCTTTGGAGAGAGCACGTATTAAAAAGTAGATTGCCAGTATTCCTTGAGATTTCTGCACTGAAAATTAATTGGATTTACAACAATTGAAATTATTATAAACAAAGAGATTCTGCGATTCTACAAGTAAAGCAAAAGCAAAGCCAAACAAGGAATTCACTGCCCGCTTCCCCTGGGCAGGCAGGTGTTCAGCCATCTTCAGGAAATCCCAGCTCTGCCAGGGGTAACAGTGACTTGGAAAGACAAATAAGAATCCTGTTCCAAGGGACATCACCCATAAAAGTCCCATTAGATTGGAAAGCACTCCAATATTACCACAGATCTCTGTACAGATAATGTCAGGAATTCATGCAAGTTGCACTGCTCTTCTGCAGCAAAGGCAAAAGAAAAAATTCCATATTTGCAAGAAGAGAGCCCATTACCCCATGAATATTTGATAGACTTTGTAAACACAGTGAACGCAGTATTGCAATAAACAAGTTTGGTTTTTTTTTAAATTCTGCATTTAACTCCATTTGAAATAGAAAGCCTTTTCCTGAAAATATTGAGCTAATCTCTTTGCAAGCCGTTATTTTGAATTTTGAAGTACAAAGTCATCAAAAATGATGCTGTAATTAATGCCTTTTTATTAAGTCTACACATAATATCAAAGTTAAAGGAAAAAAACTGCATTTCAAAAAAGAGTCTAGCACCATGCATTTTGTAGGAGATGTTAGTTAGGAAATGTTAGGCAATCTAACATTGCCTGGCAGCCCCCTGGGCCTGATAAGTGCATATGAAGCAGTGCTGGGAGTGATGTGGCTGTTTCTGACCATCAGATTATGGGCAGCACAATGCAAAGATTCAACGTGTGCAACAGATGGCACCAGAAATGAGTCAGGTTCCGTGAATGCAAGACGTGATACAACTATGCTAAAATTAATTTCTAGAGTTCAGAAAACAGGAAACTGAACATATATGTAACAGTAATGAAAAAAATAAACATGTATGCCAGAGAACTGCTTGAGATTACACAGAACATGCTGGCACCCCATGATATTAGGGGAATAGCAGGAGGAAAATATCTCTAAATACTGAACCTAGGCTTAACACAAGGTGACTTAAGCATAATTCTCCCTGCGTGGTCAGAAACAGAAACCTTGGGCAGCATTTAAAGGCTGAGCAGGGGGAAATAAAGTCAAAGATTCAACTACTGTGCAAATTTAACACTAAATGCAATGTGTAGGGTTATATAGACTCAGGGACTTCTGAGATCTGAGTGAGAACCATAGGAGGAATTTTCAGAGGCACAAAAGTGAGTTGAGCACTCTTGTTTTCCCTGCCTTTTGAGCCTCAATTCTTTTCTGGCTTCAATATTTCTTGTATTTATTACTGTTCTTACAGCACTCCAGTGTGTGTGAGTATATCTTATAAATGAATGACTTTATAACACAACTCACCTGTGAGGTACAAATGTTTTTGCATTTCCATCTGGAGAATGGAAAACAGGTGAGTGATGAAATGGTTTGCTCGAGGCCACATAAAAGTGTGGCAGAAGTGGTTTAAAAATTTCTCACGTCGACGTGCATTCCTCTTCACCTAGCCTGCACACACTTTGAGCACTGAAAAGTGAGATCATTATACCCACCATCTGTCTGATTTGCAAAAAAACCCCCAAACCTTAAGAAGGTTAATGATATGCTGTTTATTTCTGCACTATTTTGAAAGAAAAAAAAAGGCGCTCCGTTTTTAATCAGTGATCAGTTTTTAATAGTTTTGTTTCTGGGAAAATTGTTCTGCATTCTTTTCTCTACCTTCCTGCACCAAAATATTAAGGCAGCGTTTTTATGCAGTATATTTTTTCTTATTCTTGTTTTTGCTAAGCTCTTTCTTCCAAGAAACACCAATGAATACATTTCTTTTCAGTCATTTACGCTAAGCTTTGACATTTTCTGCATTTTTTGGTGACCTTGGGAAAAGTAACTTCATGATTAACCAAGAAATACAAGACAGACCTCAGGAAGAAACAATAGCCTAAATGCTTTCTTACAAAGCCTCATAATTAAGCTTCTTTATTATAAAAATTCTCAGAGCAAACTAAGTTTTTTTCACATTCATTGAAAGTGGATGCCCTTTATCTTTTTTCTCTGCTGTTAATTGCTTTCTTCATCGGTGTGGCTTAAATTCTGTGATTCTTTTGACAATAGAAATATTCTAAGTTACTTTTTCTACTTCCCAAATGGAAAATTATGAACACTTTGGAAAGGTAAACATCCAAATGCTACTCATACTGCTTCATCTCCCTTCAGACATCATAATACTGCTTTCCCTCTTGGTTTTAGTCACAGATACTCAGCACAGACTCGTGTTACTCTGTATTAATAGACGCAGTCATTGCACAACCCTCCACAGGTAACATCTGCTGCAGTGCACTGGGCAAATGCAGGAGTGCTGCTGCTCCCTGAGCAACCTGGTCTGGTGGAAGGTGACCTTCAAGGTCCCTTCCAAGGCAAAATATTTTAAGATTCCGACAAAATACAGCCATACCCTGCTTGGAACTGCAGGTTCTTTGGCCAAGAGGAAGCACAGAGTGGCTTTGTCACAGCTGTGCTCCCCCTGGGGAGGGTATCACAGCTGTGTTCCTCTTGCACATGTGGGCTCAGTTCTAGAATTTAATTTTGAGAAACACGTGGAGGATCAGCTCTGTTAGAAAGCATATCTTAAGCTTAATGTACCTGCTAAACTGGCAAAAAAAAAAAATTCTGTAGGAAACAGAACTACCTGAGCAAAGCTAGACCTGCACATGTATCTAAAGGCAACTGTGGCACAGGTGATACTGCAAAAGGGGACACTTCCCTCTCATTCAGACTTTTCCTCAGCCTCCCACACTTTGGTCCTGGAAAACTCCCTCTGTTAGCCCTTACACACTTTTGGTAACGCCTAAGATAAGAGAGCTTTTGGGTTTTCTTTCCTGCTAACTGGTTGAAATGTATTTTACGAGGCTTGCTGAGAAAAAGCTACTGTGATGTTTTTGGTTCTCTACACGCCACCACAGTGGGAAGAAAAATAAAGCAGCTTTTCTGACAACTATGTGTTAAAAGGGATGTATCTAAAAAAAATCAATGAATATATCCCCTCTATTTCCCATATCCTGTAAAGGCAAGACAAACCTCTGCTACAGGGTCTAATAATGAACCAAGATAGTAATTTTAAATACTACATTCTTCCTACTCCTTTCTCTTTTTTCCACTTGAACTTTTCCAAATATCTGTCGGTGTCTGTACAAACATTTTGAATTTTAAAGCATTTTAATACATCTCTGTTTGCTTTCAATTACATTTTACTATGTCAATAGAAAATTCTCTTACCTATATTTTCATTCCTTGGTCCCACATCAATCCAAATCTCACCACACTTATGATTCTGGTTCTGTATTTTGTAATTTCCTGCGCCCTTTGGGAAATCTCAGTGGCTAATCTTTGTGTGCTGCGTTCTCTTTTGAAGTCCCACCCCAAGCAGTGTTACACTACCCTTGCCAGAGTACATGAGAGCATTGTTTGCTCAGTTCCCTGAAAGGGTAAGCACAGACAGATAAGAAAAGGAATCAAGATATTGGGAATTAAATCCAGGTCTTTATCATTACAGTTCAGAACACTTTATCCTGGCAATTGACGATTAACTTTCAATTCATCATTACAGTTGGTAAATCATCTTCAAACAAAAGTTCCCTGTGGGGATCCCAAAGTTGTATGGTCATTTCCTTTTCTTTTTTTAATCTTATCCTTTAAGCTGATTTTCAAAGTCCTTTCCAAGGTTTTAGGTAAGTTATATCTGTGCTTTGCATCTTTGGAGTGCTTTTATATGTCACTGGAAAGTATATCTATTTTAAGGAATAAATGTTTATTCTTTTTACTCCATCAAGTAATTCTACTTCTGTTTTCCTGTAACTCCTGGTGATTTCATAGCATGATCACAATGGATTTTTATATCTTTGTCAGAAAGGAAGAGCTGAAGCTTTCATAGAATCCAAAATGTTAATGGGTCACTATACTGGTCACCTAAAAAAAGAAAACAGTGTAAATTCCTACTCCTCTTATTTATTCCCCTGTCACTCTATTGAGCTTATAAAAGTCAATTACAATGTGGCTGTTCCTAAACCAGTAAAAATCAAACCTGGCTCTATATTTATCCAGTCCATCATGATTAAGGGATTTTTCTTCACTGCTGTGTTAAAGGAGGATCTTGCCTGGTTGTTCCCTGTGACCAATTTCCCATCCAGACAGCCAAACTCCTCTCTCAGGTGTGGGGTAATGACAGCATCGCTGTTGATCCTTTTAGGCACAGTCTAACACCACGCTGCTGTTTAAAACAATAATCCAGTGATTTGCACTGAGACATGCTAAACCTCTCAGGTAAAAAATAATCCTCTCACAGCTATTCAGCATTTCTCCATGGTCCCCAAAAGACAAATCTCCCTGTCCTTCTCTGACAAAGCAGAGTGGACCACCTCAGCCCAGAGGGTGGCCATGGACTGTGGAGGTGGCACCCAACACCCTGCAGACCCAAACAAGTGCTGGCAGCACCAGCACCGGGACAGAAAAGCAGAACATGTCCAAGGGTGGCTTCTCAACGCAGCTGTCAGAGCAGAAATTTGTTTAAAGCTCAATCACTGAAACGATCTCCTGTTCAAAAGTCTCTTCTTTCAAGGTAGATCAGATTTCCAGGGGAAACAAATGGATGCCGTTTCCTTGCTGAAACAAAGAGTGTCTGAATGCCAGCTGGCTTGTGAGATTAGAGACCCCGTAAGCTCCGTTTTCAATTGCTGAAATCACAATGTGGTGCCATGTAACACTTTGCCACTGCACAGAGGTGTGTCCAGGGCAGATATTTGAGACTAGCAGAGAATCAATGCAACTTTTGTACCTATTCCATCAGCTGGTTGTCCAGAATAGAAATACTTCACTTGCAATTACTGTGGCTGGAGTTTCAGGTTCATGACACAGATTTTACTAGAGAAATGTTTTGTCTTTCCTGCTTGTATTAAATTACCTGTCACACTCATTTTTACTCAATTTGCTCTTTATTTCAAGAACCTTACCATGAGTTCAATAGCATGGGTTTTCTACAAAATATTTGAGAAATATATAACTCTACCTACAAAGTCACATTTCCTTCTAGCATATTTTTCATACAAAGATCAGAAGCAGCAATAAACTAACTAGAAATTACATTTAACTGGGGACAGGGTGGGAGTAATCTAAACCAATATTGAATTAGGAGCTCTAATAGCACCAAAAAGCTAAAAAACTGTCAAGATGACAAGAAGTAAAAGCCAAGCATCTTATGTGCCAAAAGGCTGCCATACCACAGAGCTCTCTGAGAGCACCCACCAACAAAAGCTCATAGTAAGTTCCATTCCAAAATTATTACCTTTGCAGTGAAAGTAAATATACAAGGGGTGGGCGTGGTTCTGCACTATAAAAATCATCAACACCCTGATGCCTGTCATCCCTTGGCTAAGCCATGACTTTTTTTTGTTTTTATATTTTTATACATATATATGAATGAAAGGTTTCAATGAATTTAAATGCAGCCATTTAGTTCCTCAGTCATATCAACAGCTAACAGCACACCATCCCTCTTTCTTTCTCTACACCAATTCCCCACAGAATATTCAGCCAATATCAAGGGCTTGCTGTTACACTTCAGAAGCCTCTAAGGAAATTATTTAAAATACCCCTGGGAGCTCCGCCCTTCACCACACCAACATCTCACAAGAATAATGTTCCCCAGAAACCCTGAAGCTGCCATCCTCAAAGATGACACTGATGATTGTAGGAGACAGGGCTATTTCAACAGAGGACTTTAGCTTGGGTTCACACCAGAGAAGTTTACAGTGTTAATAAATATAACAATAAAGTGAAATTCACTTCTCCAGCTTGGTGTTCTTGAAGGTGGGAAAGAAGAAGTAAAGATAAAGGAAGGACATTATTAGAAGACAGAGGAACATTATTAGCAGAAGGAAAGCCCAGAAAAATGAAATAAAAAAGCTGTATAGCCCCAAATATTATGTGGGATGTAACATAGGTCAGTCCTGCAGTTTATGTTATTCCTTGGAAAACTGTTTCTGCAGTTAAGATACATTAAAAGCCACAAATACAGATAGTAGCAGACTAAAAATAACAAGTGTTTTTATAAATGAAACTTATGCCTCTGTTAAACCGAAATTTTTGGGAAACACTTTCTTGTAGCGGTGTTTCGTGTTTATGCTTTGTTCTTATGTTTTGTATTTTATGTTCAATTCATATTCTGTACCCCATTTGGTTTACCCCATGTACCCCTTCCCTTTTCCACAATGGTATGCCCCGCTCCTGTACCTCCCCCAAGGCGTGTCCCTCCACCCTCTCCCCTCCCCAGGGGACCTGTCTGTCAGCCCGGGGCCCAGCCTGGCCTCTAGAAAGTTCTAGGCTGGGCGTCGAGTGATAGGCTAGGCCTCCAGGAAGTCCCTCCTCCCTCCTGGCAATTGGTCCCCAGGAGTGCCCTTTCCCCTGAAACCACACCCTGAGTTGTTCCCATTGGACCTTCCTCGCCTCCTACCCCTTTCTCCGCCCCCCAATAAAGGTCCCGGTTCGTGCGCAGATCGGGGCTCTGCTCAGGCAGTCTCCCCGAGGTGAGGAGGTCCAGCCAGGGCCTCTAATAAACTCGGTTGGAACCCCTGCACAGAGTCCTCCTCTCTCTCTCGCCCTCGTCGTATACCATCGGAATTACTTTGCCGTGGAGTGTGCTCAACGGGAAGACAAAGGACTCACGGGGATCGGCGAAGTCTGCCAGCAGACCTAGCCGTACCCTAACTGCTGTCGCCGGTGACAGGGAGCCGGGTCACAGGAGGAGCCTCCTCCGCACACCACCGCCACCGCGACACTTTCTGATTTTTATTAACATAATCATTAAGACACATCCCATTTACACACCCATTTATGGGTCACACTTTGGCCCATATTTTCCCCCTTGGTCTTGGGACCAGAAAGGCTCTAAAGCTGCTTGTCAGCTTTAAAAATTGCCTTCTTTACAAATTAAATGGACAAATAAGCAAAGGTTTATATAGCAGTGATATAACACACACAGAACTGCACGATGTGAGGGGTTTGAAATAAAGCCATGAAACCAGGCCATTTCAGAGTTAAGCCTATCAGTCTATCTTTACCTTATCTCTCTGTGTCTGGCTATTGCAGTAATCTTGTACAAAATCATTCAAGGGTATTTTGTCCCATGTGTGCTGTAACGCTGACCTGGAGAAGGCATAGTGCTGAATTAATAGATAAGCAAGAGCTTTAGCTTCCATTTTCATTGATTTTATGGACTTAAGTTAAAACCATTTAGCTATTTGAAGTCTTCTTTCTTTTTAATGTTATTTATTTAAATATGTCTCAAGGATACAACCTTCTACATGACAAGGGGCATGGCTCATTACCATGCAATATTTCATTAATCAGTAACATTGATTCTTGTGGCTCGTTATAATGATAACGTGAGCTAAGAATTTTACAATGGGTGTTACTCAACATGAGACTTTTATTCAAAGAAAGTGCCAAAGACTTTTCCTGTGGCCTTTTTATTCATGTGAACAGCACTACTAAAATCCACAAAAGGAGCAGACACATGGCTGAGCTATTCAGGATACAAAATTGTACCCACTTTTGTTCACGGTAAAGTGAAAAATCATCTTCACTCTTTGACACTGAAAATACACTAAGACACAAATAAATTGTTCTTTTTCAAAAAAAAAATTGTTTTCTACTTCAAATTTATGCCCACCAAAAGCTTCTGCCTGAAATTAGTTGTGTATTTTGCCTAAGAGCGCTTGCGGATACAATCACACAAAGCCATGCTCCAGGCAAAGCTGCAAAGTCAAGTATTCCAGGCGTTAGGATTGCAGCACGCAATTCAAAGGTTGTATTGTCTTGGGAATGTTGCTATCCCAAAAGCAGCTGCAAACTTCACAGTGGTAAAGTCATATCTATTTGCTTTCTTCCACTGCCTGCCTGCACTACCACTGCAGAGCTGCATGTTGGATTTAGCAGAGCCAGGCAAGAGCTCTGCAGCCTCCCCTCAGCCCTGTTCAGTGGATCCACTCCATTATCTGACACAGCTACAACTGTGCAGTGTCCACGCAGGAAAACACCCACCAGGACCACAGGTACAGCCAGAATTGTTACCTGATGCGACAAACTCCTTCACTAAAACCAGGCAAAATGACAAATCAATTGTGACACTCATCCCTTTATTCATATAGGATAAGTATATAAGCTCATTACTGCCCTATTCTATCCTATTTCTCTAAAGCCATGTGGAAATGTTTCATATCATGAACATACTCAGATTACTTTCAGCTGTAAGAGGAATGAGCCAAACTTTTTAACAAGTAGCACTGTGTGTGTACATGTGAGTCTCTATGTGTCATATATATATATACACACATATATATATAATATATATATATGCACAAGC